>APFE030231880.1:46626-141976 GCA_000404065.3 Pinus taeda | reverse complement strand
CTTCTTTTGCCGAAGCGTTCTCTCGACTCTTGGTCAGTTTGCCACAAAAGAAAAGGAGTGAAGCTACCAAATTCGTCAAGAGGCTTGAGGATATTCCTGAAATCTCCCTGCCGCCAAAAACTCTGATCCAAGTCGCCCTCTCCTTGGCTAAGTGGACTCTCGTCGGTCAGTTCACTGGACTATAGCCTTCTCCTAAGTCCACTGAGAATTGGGTCAACAAGAACTGGGCTCCTTTGATCAAGAATAGTGTCACTTCCTATTTCTTAGGATGAGGGTTTTTTCTCTTCGAATTCACCTCTAAGGAGGACAAAGACTTGATCTTCCAGAATGGCCCCTATTTCATGGGCCCCCAGGGCCTATACCTCAACAAATGGACGCCGGATTTTGACCCTGGAGTCGACGTTCCTACGGCTGTTCCGGTGTGGGTCAGGCTTCCAAATCTCCCTGTGCACTATTGGAACTGGGACTCGTTGCAGCACATCGGCAACGCCCTTGGAAAATTCATAGACCGGGCAAATAACAAAGATCAATATGACTATGCCCGTATCTATGTAGAAGTAGATCTAGAGGTTGGACTTTCGGAAGCCATCAAAATCAAAGTAGGAAGTTGGACTCATTTGCAGAAGCTAGATTATGAGTAGTTGCCCTTCAAGTGCCGAAAATTCCATGTCTACGGCCACTTCGCCAAAGGATGCCCAACCAATGTTGAACCAGATAAGGGTAAAGAAGAAGGCTGGAATCAGGTCAAGCATGCCAAGAAAATCGAAAAGCATGGTGGCCCAACCAGAAGAGGCCCTCAGCAGGCCCCTTCTCAGCAACCCCCTTCCAGTATGGAGAAAGAAAATAAATTCACCCCTCTTAGCTCGCAAAAAGAGGAAACACAGGAAGCAGACATCCAAAAAACAACCCCCCTCACAAAAGGTACCCCCTCATCTCCCAACGGGGCAAGCCTCGTTGAGAGTTCCAAAGGAAATACTGTAGAAGTTGAGGAAGTTGAGCAAGAATCTGAAGGCTCGGAGGAAGAAGGCAAAATAGGAGAATCTCAAGCCTCGATAAGGAGATCCACAAGGGGCCGCAAAACAGATCGGGAAAAAAGAGAGTTGGAAACCTTCAAAGACAAGCTCCAAGGCAACCAACCAACTCTTGAGAAGCTACTAGTGACAAAACCAAATATGGCGAGAAATCAGCCCCAAGGCTCCAAGGGAGCCAACTAGAAATACAAATGATGAAGATTGTCTCCTGGAACTGTAGAGGTATGGGAAGCAGAATCAAAGAAGAAGCCATCAGAAGTTTAATCAGGACAGAAGCTCCAAACATACTTCTCATCCAAGAGACCAAACTGGAGGACTCCGCCTTCCTTCAGGTAAGTAATAAACTCTGGGATAAATGTGAGGTGAAATCCATCTTAGCCCGAGGGGCTTCCGGTGGGGTAGGCACCCTTTGGAACACCAACAAATTCTGAGTCATTTCTGAGACCCTCAACCTTCACTGGTTGTTCTTAAAATTGCAGCATGTAGATACAAATCAGATTTTTAGTCTCTTCAATGTGTACGTTCCTGTGAACACCGGGGAAAAAAAGGCATGTTGGGACTCCTTAAGAAACCAAGCAGACCTAGTTAATCTCAAGAATATCATCATTGCTGGAGATCTGAACCTTACACTCCTGTCAGCAGACAAGAGAGGAGGCAACATTGTACATGATCTGGCCAAGGAATGGGCAGAGGACCTTATACAGGACTGGGACCTGCTGGACATCAAGCCAATCTCTCGCAAGTACACTTGGACTAATAAAAGAATTGGTCCTGGTCATATAACTGCTAGGTTGGACAGATTCCTTCTTCAAAGCTCTTTTCTTCTACTGGGATTAGAGGCTAGAGTTCATATTTTCCCTTGTAGCACTTCCGATCATAAACCCATCAAGTTAAAACTCATGTCTTAGCATGATCTCGGACCTATTCCTTTCAGATTTAGCCCGCTGTGGGCAAAGGAATCGGACTTCATGTAATTAGTTAAGGACATTTGGTTGCAGCCGGTCAAAGGCTCCCCCTTTTTTGTCTAGGAAGAGAAGCTCAAAAGAGTGAAAAGGGCTTTGAAAAGCTGGGCCAAATCTCTGCCTAATCCAGCCAACGAGAGGAAAAAAATTCAACGCACTCTGGAAGTTCATCATCTCCAAGCTGAAACAGCTAACATAACAAAAGAGATTCTAGATAAAGAAGCCCTGTTTCAACAAAACTATCACAAGGCTTGTCTAGCTGAGGAAGAATACTAGAGACTTAAGTCTCGCAGTCTTTGGCTTAAAGCAGGGGACATGAACTCTTCCTTCTTTCACAAACAAGCTCAGGCTAGGAAATGTATCAACTCCATTTTCGAAATCAAAGATGGTACTATCATCCACAAGGATAATACAAACATTAAAAAAACAGCCTCACATCATTTTAAAAGCCTGTATAGTGAAGATATTAATCTGGATCAAAACTCAGATATGATGGACGTGGTCCCCTCCTTGATTTCTGCTGAAATGGATCACCTCCTTGAAGCTAAAGTCGGTGAGAATGAAGTCAAGGATGCCTTATTTTCCATGGGCCCAAACAAAGCCCCTAGGCCAGATGGATTCTCAACCAGATTCCTCCAAATTTGCTGGTCTATTGTGGAAAAAGATCTTTACAAAATGGTTCTAAAGTCCCAAGTTTGCCAGAAAATCGGAGGCAGCACAAACTCTGCTTTTCTTGCTCTCATCCCCAAAGAGAAGGGAGCCAACTCCTTTAACAGATTTCGCCCGATTTCGCTTTGCAATATTGGCTACAAATTGATCACCAAAGTCATCTCTAATAGACTGAAGCTCATCCTCCCCAAAATCATACTGGAAAGCCAAGGAGGCTTCATTCAAGGTAGACAGATTGTGGACAATTTCATTCTGGTCCAAGAGGAAATCCACTCAAGCCCGAGTCGCAATGAAAAAGGTATGGTTGTCAAACTTGATTTAGCAAATGTTTTTGATAGAGTTAGGCATATTTTTCTGCTGAAAGTCTTACACAAGCTTGGATTTGGTGAGAAATTTATAAATTGGGTTCAGGCTTGCATCTCGGAGCCTTGGATTGCCCCATTAATAAATGGTAGAGCTACTGATTTTTTCAAAGCCACGAGAGGGCTCAAGAAGGGGTTCCCTCTCTCACTTCTTCTATTTGTTCTTCAAGCCTCTGTCCTCAGTTTTTACCTAGACAAAAAAAGGGCAGATCAGGATATCATTGGGCTCTGTATTGCAAGAGGTGTTAAAAACATAAATCATGCCTTCTTTGCGGATGACTCATTGTTATTGGGAGCAGCTTCTAGGCTTATGGCCTCCAGATTTAAAAGAGCTCTGGACGAGTTTTGCATGATTTTGGGAAGTAGTCTAAACAGTGGCAAATGCCATATCTATTGCTGGAACACCACTTCCAGTTTGCTCAACTCCATTTCCAAAACCTTTGGATTCGCCGCATCCTCAAATTGGACTTCCTTCAAGTACTTGGACCTCCCGGTTTTCCTCAAAAGGCCTACAGCAGAGATTGGCTCCCTCAATTGGAGAAATTCAAGAACAAGTTGCTTGCCTGGGGTTATTCCTGGCTTAACATTGCTGGTAAGTCTATCCTCATCAAATCTGTTCTTAGCAGTCTTCCCTTATTTCAATTTTCTGTCCTTCTTGCTCCCACTGGTACTCTCAGAAAAATGGAGGAGACCATTCGAAATTTTTTTTGGAAGGGGCGCAAGCAGAATGAGAAAAAGATTCCGCTTGTCAGTTGGGAATCCATCTCCAAACCGATGTTGGAAGGAGGCTTGAATTTCAAAAATCTTAGCTACCAAAATATTGCAATGGGAGCTGAATTAATCTGGAGAATTATTGCCCCTAGCCCTAGCTGGGCGCAATTAGCTCTTTGGAAAAAATATTTCAAAGGCTAGTGTTCTCGCTACCTTGATCATCCTAAGATGCACCCAAATACGCCATTTTTGAAGCTTTGCATCAAATTCGGCCCTCTCATCAACGATCATGCCTTTTACGTTCCCGGTAATGGAAAAAGGATCAATCTTTGGACAGATAAAATGCTGAATAATGAGCCGCTGGGAGACTGTCGTTCACTCCAAATGCTGAGCAGATGGATGAATGAGGCTGGACTGCGTACTCTGTGGGACATTTCAGCTTGGCAGAATTCACGCTGGGCTGGCTGGAATCTTCAAACACCCCCAGATTTATCTATGGAGTGCGAGATCCTAATTTCCAAGCTCCACGGATTGGCTCCTTCGCTAGCTCGAAAACGAGACACAAGAGGATGGGGTACACAGGTTGGTGGATACATCATTGCTCAAGGTTACGCCAAGCTGTGTGAGCATCCTCATGTGGTCACGAACCTTGAGCCTTGGAAAGGGATATGGAATTATCCTACCTTGCCTAAAATCGACTTCTTCAACTGGCTGCTTTGTCACTCCAAAATCTTGACAGATGATAATCTCCAGAAGCGTGGTTTCCACGGTCCTTCAAGGTGTAATCTTTGTAAGGTAAACTAGGAAAACGTAATTCATCCGATGCTTGAATGCACCTTCACATTGCAGATTTTGATAGAACTGTTGGGAACTTTGAGTTCCAGCATCGCGTTGCCTTCCTCCATTCCCTATTTTTTTGCTAAATGGCTGCGAAGATATCCCGGGCCTCCCCCAAAAAACAAAATTATCAGAGCTGCTTGGTCTGCTCTCCCTAAAATAATTTGTTGGCGGGTTTGGCTTGAGAGAAATAAAAGGATCTTCAAAAACTACGAACAGGACGCCAAGCTTGTGGTAGTTAAGATCAAATGCTAGCTAAAAGAGTGTCTGAGAGAACATAAAGACGATTTAAATCTCAACCAGCAAGATATAAATTGGGGCTCCTCTCTCGATCTTCAGTTCCAAAAAAGAGCAAATAGTATCTTCCTCCCCAAAGATTGGCAAATAAGAGTTTCAGCAAAAGAATTCAAGGATTGGAACACAAAACAGTAGAGATACTCCCTATTTTTTGATGGGGCTGCAAAGGCCAATCCTGGAAGAGTCGGCGCTGGAGGCGTCATATTGAATCCAGATGGAATAAGGATACACAGTTTCGCCTGGGGTTTGGGCATTGCTTCTAGCATTCAAGCTGAGGCTTTGGCTCTTTTCCAAGGTCTCAAGATTTTGAAAGTACTAAACATCAAGGAGGCTAATGTAATTGGGGACTCTCAGGTTATCATAAACACTATGGTGACACATTCTAAGCCAACAGATCTATGGCTTGCAAGGCTGATCTTCAAAATAACAGATCTTGGAGACTCTTTCCAGAATTTGAATTTCTACCATGTGTTGAGAGCTAATAATAAGGAGGCAAATATCGAAGCCAACAAAGTAGCCCTCCTTACGGTTGGAGCCTTACTCAGAGGAGATCAGGAAACATGGGAACCAATTCCTTAATTTAGATAGTTGTCATGTTTTACTGCCTTTTGTTAAATCAGTTTGTATGTATCCATAAACTTGGGAAAATCTCTGAAATTGACCACATAGTAGTAGTCAAAAAGAGATGTGAGCTAAGCATAAATGCCATGGCCTTGCATGGTTGTGCGGTACTTGTGGAATTAGAATCACCTTTTGTAATCCATTTTTTGGCATTAAGGCCACGTATCTAATATACCCACTATCTGTTTCTGTAAAAGAAAAAAATAATAATAAACAAATTGCTTAATTATTACATAATATAGAAAATAACCTTGCTAGGGATGTCGGGGAGATTGATATTCAACCTTTCCCTTCCCAATGTCCTATGCTATCTAAAAAAATGTACAAATAGATTATGAAAATCACTAGAAAACACTCACAAGTACACAAATGTTGCATAAATGGAAACCGGACTCTTTTGATTATCTTGAAGATGAAAATATTATAGTAGTATCACCCAAAATATGCTCCAAGTATCAACCCTTCTTAATTTGAATTACAAAGTACATATAGAGTTTTTTTTTTTTTAAATCTCTAACCTATTACAACTTTTTCATGAAGAAAATAAATGTTTATCCAAAAAGATTCGGATATTTATAACAAAATTGCTTAAAAATGAAATCCTTGATAAATAAAGTGGAATCTGCACACTAATCAAGGATTGTTTCTAATTGTTGGCTTTAAATCTCCATCTCCTAATTGTTTTACTGAATGTTTTGCTCTTTGCCGAAATCTCGTATGAAAACCTACTTCTTGTTCAATTGATAAAATTCAATGAACTTACCCCACTGATCATCATCTAGACATGAAAACTTTATCACCTTTATGTAGGCCTCATCTACCTCAATATACTTTTCAAAATTCGATTTACTGATAAAAATATGATGAATTTCATATGAAATAAACAAATCATTTTCTAAGTATTGCAATAAACTTTGACCACTAATAGTACCTTTAACTTTAGCAAATTTTGATTTGTCTGTTTCTATATCACGTAATCTTCTCTGATAGGATTCTTGTTGCATTAATTCACCATGAGAATCCCTCAATGATGGGAGTCCTTTCTATTGAAGAACAAAGAACTTTTTGTGAAATTTATTGATCTAAAATTCTAAATTTTCACATTTTTTTCCATATGCATCATTAAATTCTTCTTAGTCAACACTTTCCTTACTTCAAGGATTGCATTTGTTCTATCTTCAATTCCCATTTCTTCTAGCTCTTCCCTGCTTTTCAAATTTAGGACTTTGACGATACTAGTTGCCTCTTCAGGTCTATGGTCCAACTCTTCATTGATATCTTCAATGGCCCTTTTAGCTTTCTCCAATTGTTGTTCTTGTTCAAAAATGATTTCTATGGAAGACCATAAATCTGAAATTGCAGAATTTATGTCTATCCAAATATTCTCTTTAGCTTCTGATAAATTTTGTGCACCACTGGTTCATCCAAATATTTTTCAAGCTGCTTTGTAAGCTTGAAATTCTTCTGCAACTCTGAAATGTATGCATTGCCTCTTTTATCTTATTTTCCTATGTATTTTGCAATGATGCCTTCAACTTCTCAATTTCTACATTTCTCAATGATAGATCAACCATTTATTTTGATAATTTCTCTGTTGAATCATGACTTCTTGAAATTGTCTTTACTTTTGAAACTCCTACACTAACATTTTGCTCTTTCTCCTTAATAACGTTTCCATCTTTGACTCCATTTTCTGTATTTGCAGATTCTGCTCTACAATCATAGGCAACATATTTTCTTTTCTTTTTCAAATTCTCCCACCTCCTGAGCTTGAGGATGCTCTATTGTTGATAACTTTAATCTTTTACGCAACACCTAGTACTAGGCCTTGCAATTGGTATAATTCTTCACCTTATTTCCTTAGTTTATAGTTATTTTTTCAAACCTTTCGAGCATAGATTATAATAATTTGAATGCTAAAGAGTTCTAAAAATGAGTTAATAATTGTTTTGTTATTTTACCTCATTATTGAATCAATTTGAACCTTGAAGATGTCATTAACTCATGATTTGGGTCGATATTTGGACATGAAATATCTGATGTTGATTGTTGTTCCTTGAATAGCTGAGGAAGGTCGAGCCATGAGGAAATCATTCGGTCTATTTGTGACTTGCTGACCATGGATAAACGTCTTACATGCATGATACAGTTGAAAAGAGGATCATGACCTGCTATTCTAAGGAAGACGTTGCAGATTTCATAGACTGAATTAAGCATCCTGAAAATCTCCCGATTCTCAGGATAGCTTTACCATTTCGAATTTAGGATTATTTTGTAATATAAAAGTAGGATTAAACTCCAGTAAGGAAATGAATTATCCCTGTTAATTGTAAAAAGAGACGGGAGAAATAGATTGTCTTGAGTTTTTACAGACTTCTCTTGTAATTTACTGTTGCATGTTAATTGAGATTTCAACGATTCAATTTTAATATAATGCATTGAGTTAACTACAAGGTGGTTAAATTCCAGTGACTGTGGGCCCAATCCTGGGATGATTATTGTCTTCCTCTATATTGTTATTGTATCTTACTTTTAGCTTTCGAATGATTAATCGTTTCTTAGTTTAAATCGTTGTTTGCCTGATTTATTGTTACTGTTTACAAGAAATTGTAGCGAATAGTGTTAAACGAGATTTCCTTTACAACATCACCTTTTGTTATTGTTTCCCGCAACAAGTGTGAATTGTTGGCTTCATAGACTTACGTTTTTCTAATAGATGCATTTAAGTTCATTTATCACAGTTATCATTCCCTAGGAAACAACTTGGATTTCTCTATGATTCCTGAATAGGAACTTAACAATTTATTTATGTTATCAGTTTAATTGAAGTTTAGAGGTAGAAAGCGAGTGTTCTTTTAGTAAATCTTTTGTTGTTCCTTTCATTTCTCAGCCTTTGCTTCTTAATAGTTTCACC
Organism: Pinus taeda; assembly: GCA_000404065.3. Classification (NCBI taxonomy): domain Eukaryota; kingdom Viridiplantae; phylum Streptophyta; class Pinopsida; order Pinales; family Pinaceae; genus Pinus; species Pinus taeda. Next base: position 133,572 of record APFE030231880.1, on the reverse strand, counting down.
TAAATCAAGATAATCTCAACACTACCCTTGCACCAATTGTGTGGACAACCTTGCAATAAAAAGATGAAATCCCAGGTTAACAATTTAATGTGTAGAGGTTTAAGTTGATTATTTAGGAACAACTTAGTGCCCAACACTTGGATATCTGCATTTCTGTGTTTTATGATATTCTGCGTTGCATCAACATTGTTAGGATCCAATCCTAATTTGATGATAATATCTTCTAAAGTTTTTATCCTTGTATCCTTGGCCAATGATGACATCCTTTCTAACTATGGCAAAACTTGTCAAAAAAAGAGTAGATCATTTCACTTGTTTTCTTTTGTAATCTATTTGGTCTATAGGGTGAATTTGTTTGTATCAAAAGAAAATGAGGTTTTGTAGTCCTCTTCCGTCTTTGGGACTAAAACCTTTGGCTCAAGAAATGTCAATTGAAATTGTCCTTTATCAGGATCTAGTGCAAATGACAATCTGTTTTGAGTAGAGGATGTTTATTTCCAAAATTGAGAATTATGTAGCAGACTTTAGAAGCTCATTCTTTTTCTTCATCTCTCTTAATTTAGCAAAAATGCTTGGGCCACTAGAAGAATGAGAAGTAGGTGCATCAGTTGTTGTTTTTCAATCTGTTGTAGAGTAAACACATGCTCACTTGACACCGTCACTGTAGTTGAAACCTCTGCATTTCTAACTTTAGATGATCCTTCTTTTGTTTTCGTGGTTTTTCTTCTTTTGAAAACTCTGAACTCTGTTGAGTTAAACCCTTAAATAACATGAGAAATACTTTCACTTGTTCTTTTCATCTCATTTTCCTTTGGAAGAGGTGTTTCCAATGCTATCTGTCGTGACACCTATTCTTCAACTTCCTGTAAAGTGTTTTCCTCCCAAACCTCCTGATCAGAATATTGCTCAATTTCTAGTTTTGAAAAATGAATATAAGGAGCAAACTTCTACTCAAGTCTAATAACTAAAAGTATTCCCAAAGGATCATAAGGCCATTTTAAACTTGATTTGGGTTAACAAATTCTCTACTTCTTTATCAATTGCTCTGTTATTTGCTATGAAGGGGCCAACTTGAGCTTTTAGTTTAAAGTGAGCCTTTTTTTTTCCTTGACACTAAATGAACTTCATATACATTCAAGCTTAGCCTTATGAACTCCAAAGTAAAAATTCTCATTGGAAGAAAATTTGGTAGCTTATAGGGTGACAACTCACAACCATAAACCCTGATCTCTGTGAAGCTCTAATATAAATGCTAATCTCCAACCTTTGTCTACTCACTTAAATGAAAAATTCTCTTGATTTCAGTTGAAACCCTTGGGACTATATCACTACTAAGAAGATATAGTGATAAATACAAAAATTGGTCCACAAAATCACTGAATTAATACTCTTCTGAAATCTTTCTAACTAATGAGGTCATGTGAATAACAGATTGTGATTTCCCTTGTGAATCCATCTTTTTAGTGGCATCTTAAATCTCTAAGCTTGATGGTGTAAGAACAGGGAAACTAACACAAATTGATGTTTGAAGGATTTTTCAACATTGAACTTTAAGAACTGCTCATGAATTTTATCCGAGATAAACTGGCTAAAATTGAATAGGATGGAAGGCTTTTTTCCAGATGAAAAGAGAGACAGGAACCCTAGAATAACCTCATCAACCCATTCATCACTTTGATAGCCTAAAAGATAGAAAACCATGGAAATTATTTGTTCAGACATTTCAAGAAATATGGTTGAGGAATAAGGCAGATCATGACACGACAATTCAGATCCTTCAAGTAAAAATGGCTCAAAAATATTGGCTCTTTCTTGAAACATAAGCTTTTGGTAAATTTCCATTAATGACTCAACTGAAAAGGAATGCAGGGAACTTGGAGGACTAATTTTCAAAGCTTGAATAATATACTCTGGTGTTACATAGGAAAAAGTTTCACCATTTCTGGCTACTACTGCTCTCTAACTAGGTAAATATATGCTTTCGCACCACGAGACAAACTCAAGAAAATGAGGAGTTTGAGGAAAGACAAACTAAGGCAACATGGATTCCCAAAGACTGAACTCATCACTTGCATCTTCAAACTTTTGAAAATCCCAATTATGTAATTCATATAAATCAAACTCACTCTTGGTCTCTACAATCTTAAATATGAGTCTACTAATGTAACTTATCTAAATTTAGGACTGTAGGAAGCATGGGATTTCCAACCAGTGACTTGTGTTTTCCTTTTAGAGTACTCATTTTGAAGTTAAGTAGAGAATAGGAATATTTGAATACCTGGTAAGATTGTAGACAGTGAAGGAAATGCCTATGTGATCTTAAAACTTTTATGTTGCTTAGTCGCTCTATGAACATTGCAAATCTGAGAAAATTGACCAGACAAATTTTGAACAAACTTGGCTTTAGAGGAAATCAAATATTCGTTGATGATTTTAATGATCAAAGTGTTTAATAGATACTTGAACATTGGTGAGAATTAATTGGCAGTTATTCATTGACAAATGGTGGAGGAAATAATGGGAACTAATTTGGCGAAAAAATGTTTAACGTGATCTCAGTGGTATAAAATTGCCAAAGGCAATGACTAGCGGGAAGGTGGTTTGTGGGGGGTGGTGAAGTGGTATATGGTTTTAAGTGAGGGGGGATACGCAATGCACGAGCATCGCCACATTAGTTTCCGTGGTATTTCGAAACCATGGATTGCGAACCCCCGCCCCTTTCGTTAAACGTCAGGAGTGTGGGGGGGTCCCGCAATTCTTGTGAATTGTTGAATATTGTGGATGCGATCTGAGTAGTTGGAACTTGTGGAGAGTTTATCACGTGATTTATTGGCAGAAAGCTCAATTAAAAACTATATTATTTGCGGAAAATTAAAACTTCAAGCGGCATTTAAAAAAAAAAAATGTTGATTTATTACAAAGTGTAAAGTATAACCTTTTTCTGAAAAAAATTATTTGCGAGATAATTGCATAGGTAAAAAAATGTTACAACACCCCCTCTATTAGCCAAACTCGAGCCTAGTCAGTAACTAACACTACTATGACCCGATACAAAGAAATTATCCCTAAAGTAGTCTAGAGAGTGATATGGAGGAACATGTCTAACAACCTAGAAAGTTTATTCTAGGCAGGCAAGTGGATTGTGAAACCAATGAATGAAATCCTTATGTGGGTCGCTCTACCATAGCAATCACCTCCTCTTACATGCAAACCATAAATCTCTACTCGAATATTATAACTCTCATGGGAAGAGTTCTTATTGATAAAGCATACTTTCAGTAGGAAATGATCATTTGCATGGAAAAATTAATGGACAAGGTGGATAGAATCAGCAAGAAGGTCTCAATTTTGGCCAAGAAATTGGTAAAGTTTGACTTCTCCTCTTTGGACAATGATAGTGAGCCCCAGCCACCAAATTTGGTGGAATTCCCAAGTAAATGATGATCAAGAAAGCCAACATATTTATCATAATGCAGTCTTTGTCATCTTTGTCAGATTGTGGTTTATTTTATTTTATGGTTTTACTTCCATTTTGAAAGATAGTTTGGTAGAATATAGAATACACAATAGTAAAGTTTTGAACTTCTGCTACTTGTCTGATTTCCCTAGTGACAAACCATTAGCTAACAATGACTATCTATGTATGTTTTCTTTATGGTAATATAGATGGCCTAATCTTACAAAAAAATTAACAATATCTCCACTTCTTGTTCTCCTATTGGGACATTTTTTTTGGAAGTTGGGTGTCTCTTCAAGCTGAGCTTAGATCTATAATTGGTTTGTTCAAATTTTGAAAAAAAAAAGCTACATGAATTGATATGATGTCACAACCCTCTTTTTCCTTTGAAAACCTACAAACTAGAAGGACAAAAACATCTTTTTTGGCCCAACAAGGAGCTTTGATACCACTTGTTATGATCCTTAACCTAAGAAATTGAATCATAAAGAAGCTATCATAAATGCTCAAGACTTTATTAGTATCAAACCCCTTAAGGTAAGGAAACACCTTACCATGATCCTATGGAAATATTCCACTTTTTTTCGCTCACCTCTTAAGGTTGGATGACCTCTCAATGAGCTAAGCTCCAAATACAATATGATTCCACACAATGCCCATAAGGAGGATCTCATTCTTATTTATAGCTAACCAAAGAACACTAATCATAACCACCTCCTAATAATTACCTATTGTACATTTTTTTATGAGACTACGTTAAATTTATTCCATGCGGGAACTTTAATTAATAATACAACATAGTGAACGTAGTCCACTTTCTAATGAATGTCCTAACAAATAAGGATCCTAACAATGACATCTATGTCAATCACTCCAGTACCGTCCCACTAGATCCATTCATGCATGTACTTTGTTGTCATCAAACTATACATGCCCAATTTAGCACTCATCTTTATGCTTCTGCATCAATTTCCCCTGCCTAAAGTGATTGAAAATGTGAAAGAGACACTCTAATTAGATATGCTTGGTCTCTAAACACCCCCAAAAAAAATTTGGAAAGAATTACTTAAAAACCATGACATGTGATGTATATTTAATGTGTTCTTATAACCAAATAAACTAACTTCAAAGATTTAATTATAGGTCCTCAACTCTATGCATGTGTCCTTCAAGAATTTTGAGAGACAATTAGATATGGCGTTGTCTACCGATGCCACAAATTCGCCCGGACAACAGAGTTCTTGCAAAAATCCAATAATATTTTTTTTCAAATAATCAGAGTGTTGGAGTGTTTGAATCGATTTTTTGATTATGGAAATGGATTCAACACCATCAAGAACTCCTCGGGCACCCAAAATCCTGAAATTTGATAGCAATAACCCATATTTAAAAAAAAAAAAAAAAAAAAAAAAAAAAAAAAAAAAAAAGAAAAAAGAAAAAAGAAAAAAAAAGAGAGAAAGAAAAAGAAAAAGAAAAAAAAGGCCAAATTTTATCGTAATCTTACCGAAAATTCCATTATTTTCCTAACTAATTTATGGATAGTTTAAATATGAAAAATATATTGTACTAAAAAAAATATAATGTACTTTTTATGACTTCATAATTGAATGAAAATTTTGCAAAAGTCAAGATGCGTGTACCTCGGAATTGGATGAAAGATGTGGACAAGTCGGGATCCGTGTGTTATGGGGTTAGAAAAAGTAAAGTGTGTACACTAATATACACGTTTTCAACTATGACTAAACGTGGAATACAAGCATATTGTAATTATTCTTTTCAAACTAAATGGTTGACTCGCGAGAACAATTGTGTCCACCTAGACTACCTACATCATAAAATACTACATATATGTCAACGTTACAAATGTGAACTAAAACGTTATTATGGAATATACCCTGGTCTACACGGCAAGTGGAAAAGACCTTACACCTTACAATATGCAAAGGTTATGTACGTACATTGCAGATAGGAATTTTAGATAAGAATTCCAAATTTTTAAAACATAATCATGATTTTAACATTTTTTTAAAGTGGATCTTGAAAATTGTTTTTCCCTTTCATTTTCATAATATTTTTTAAAATTTTATTTATTTTAAGTGAATTTTGAAAATTGTTTTCTTGAAATTTTTTAAAACTTTATTTTATATAAAATATTTTTTATGATTTATATATAATAAATGGTGTAAATCATCTATTCTAATTATAAAGTCTAAGAAATGAGAGTTAAACGTGTGACTTTCATAATTTTAGGAAAAGAGATAAAAAGTTTGAACTTATAACTATTTAAGTTAGTATTTGAGATTAAAAATAGTTTGTTTTTGTTTTTTGTTTTTGTTTTTGTTTTGTTTCTTTTTTTTTTTCCTCTGCAAAGGCTAATTCTATTAACTGAAAAGTAAAATATTTTTACAAGGAGTTGAGGCTTCAGGTAAAATTAACCAAGAGCACTCAACCCAACAAAACTGCCCCAGTATTGGAAGAACCTGGGAGAACCAGTTTAGGAGAACTTAAGAACAGAAGTGGAAACTAGAGATGGACCAGCATGACAGAAGAAGGGACCCGAAAGCAAAACATAGATATTCCATAGCTACCTCGAGATCTTTGGTATGCCACTGCCCAATAGGAAAAACAACACCATCAGTCTGAAGATGTTGAACCGAAGTTGCCTTCAAAACTGCCTGAAGTTGATCATATGAAACACCAGCAAGGCCAAAAAGGGTGGGCATGCCCAGGTGGCTTTATTCCGCCACGTCCTCACTTGGTAGCTCCTCCCCCAGCTGACACGTAATGCCCGTTTGCATGCCATCGTTGCCTACTTTCTCGCCCTCTGTCAGCGCCCTGGAGAGATTAGTGGCATTGAGGTTACCTTCCCCTTCCATCGGGACAATGGCATCAGGAGGCAGAGTGGCGAGAGGAGCAACTTTCCTGTCGAGTATTTTCCCCGTGCAATTCTCCGGGCTTCCCTCTACCGAAATCGGCTCACTGCTCTGAGAGGGCTCAGACGCAAAACGAATCACAGGTTGAGGCTGGTTTTCTTCTTCAGAGAGGATAATGGTAATATGAGCGGTGATCATTGGCATGTTGAGGTTACTCTAAAACTTAAAGTGAGTGGTCTGGAATGCACTATTCGGGGTCTACCTGTGAGCAGGGCTGAGTGGAGGCGAATCACCCGGAGAGGAGGGAATATTAACAGGGTCCAGTCCAGGGTCCCCAGAACCACTAGCCATTGAACGCCTTCGGCTACCACAGCGCGCCCCGGAGCCACTCCTCATACTCTGTCGAACCATGATGAGATGAAGAAGGGGAGGCACAGTAAGACCAGGGGCAGGACAGGAAGACAGCTTAGGGAACCACTTCAATCGTTCACGACAGGCCTTAGAGAACGAAAAGGGCCACACAAATCGATCCTTCGAGCAAATAGAAATCTCAGCAGAATAAGACTTCAGACGAGAGGGTGGGGAGTAGGCAGGAAGCTTGCCTCTGTTATCGGAGACCCACTTTCCGCCAAGACCCACAGCAAGCTGGATCCTGGAGCATGAAGGCTGAGCATAAGTTATGGTGAGGATGAACCAGAGCGCCATCAATTTAACGAACACTGCTTCTCCTTGGACGACGCAAGCCATTAATGCACAAATCCTACCAAATCCACCTCTCTTAAGGCTATCCTTCTTGCGCCGGACGAAATCCTGGGTTGCCATGCTGATCTGTAACTGGCAGTACCATGTCTGTCCGTTAATCATTACGGGCATTAGAGGTCATTAATGTCACCCGCATCCAGGTCTAAAAATAGTTATATTATATAGTATATTATTTTTAAAATTATAGAAGTTTTATAAAGAAATATATTTTTGTTAAATAAGTTTTTGGAAATACATTGTGGTCGCTCAAGTTATCTTTTCAATTTTTAAGGAAAAGTTTACATGATTAAGGTTCTAGTAAATAATAGTTACTTTTTTCACACTAAGCAATAAAACCTTTATAGCTAGCTTGTCTAATGTTAAATCTAAAAATCCTATATCTTTTACTTAGTTCCTACCTTATATTTCTCTTCCTTACATCAAAAGCACAAATGATCATAATTCAAAAAATTTAGCCAAAAAGAATATCAAAAGTTTCTTCAAACCTTTCAAAACCCTTCAACAATTATTCAAAAATGCTAACTATAAAGTTGACCCTATGGTTGGTCCAGGTGCCTATCAAATACCTTGTTCCTATGGTAAAATCTTATACAAGCCAAATTGATAAATCTTTAAAGCCTATTTTAAAGAGTACATTAATGACACTAACCACAACTACATAGTTAAGTCAACTATTATTGGAAAGTGCTTTATTTCTAATCACCTATTTTTCTTTGACCAAACCAAAATTCCTAACTCAACACCTCAACCCTCCTCTTGTATCATCTAGAAAATGCTAGAAATTGAAAAACACTCTAACAATTCCTATAGTAATGATCGCTACAAACTCAAACAATCTTAAAAACTTATCATTCAATGCCTTAATCATTAAGATTGTATTATTACATGTGCCCCTAACCCCCTTCAGTTCATTCTTTCTCTCAAAAACCCAATCTCCTTTCATAATCATATTGTTCCTCTTATATATATATGAGTAGTCTCTAAGTGCCACTTTTGGGAGTTTCAAGAGGATTTCTAGTTAGAATCCGGTGAAAAATTTGTGGCCAAATTTTGATTTGCGTTGTTTAAATGGTTTTTAGACTGCATATATGGATTTAGCACCCTCAAAAACCCCTGGGACACTTCGATTGCCAACAATTCACCTCTCAAACTTGTGATTTCAATGAACTTTCCAAAAAGTCACACTTAAAGACTAATATATATATAGTATATAATATATATATTATATATATATATATAGATGGAGTCAAAAGTGTAAAAAGTGTGTGTGTGTGTGTATATATATATACACACACACACACTTTTTACACTTTTGACTCCACTGTAAAAAGTGGCTAAATTTATTTATTTTTATTCTCAATTTTAATCTAATCAATATTAATAAGTTTATGAATTTCTCATGGGTAGTCAAAAAATGTTATTGAGTGGAGAGGCTCATTCTACATCCCAGTATGATGTGTAAGGATGTTCGTACGTCATCAAAATTGAAATTTTGCTCATCTGCGCCAAAATTATATATATATAATATATATATATATATATATATATATATATATATATAATATATGGGCTCATAAAAAAATATTGCACGTGAAGAAAATAGTCCCTCTTCCTCAGTTAGATCTGTATTTAAGATGGATCTATGGTTGGTTAATAATATTTAAATGTTTTTTTCTAAAATACTATTGGTTTTCTTAATACTTCATGACATGGTAAATCATAATGAAACTGCCCTCATGGTCTTAACTTAAAACATACTTCTAAATATATTATTTATCAAATTTATTATTATCTTTTTCCAAAAATTAATTAAAACACTTATGTTAATATTATTATACATTAACTAATTTACAGAATTTAAAATTATTAATATAAATATAATCAAATTTAATAAAATCAATTATTATTAATTTTCTTGTACAATTAACTAGTGTCAATTTTATAAATACTTAATCAATAATTAATTTGAATTACACTTAAATTCATTCATTTAGGTCAATAAATTTAATAAAAATACTATTAATAAATATAAACATCTAATAGATTTACCTGTAATTTATTAGATGAATTGAGAGCCTCAATATCCCTATTTTTAAAAGTGGGGATACAAATAACCCCTCTAATTATCAGACCATTATGATCAGCCCTGTCTTAGCCAAGCTACATGGTATTATTTTGGAAAAGAAGTTGAGCATATGGCTTGAAAGTGAAGGTAAGCGGGTTAAAGGCCAAGCAGGTTTTAGAAGGCATCACTCAACAACAAACCACCTCGTTACGCTTAGGATCATTATGGAGGAATGTCATAATGATAAATCTAATCTCTTTTGTTGCTTTGTGGACTTTAGAAAGGCTTTCGATACGGTTCCTAGAAACAACCTTTGGAATAGATTAGAAGAGCTAAAGGTTCCTTTCAAGTTGAGAGTTGTCGCTATAAGATTATATGAGAATGTAATTGCCAAGCTAAAAAGCAATGAGGGATAGTCGAAAGATATTAAATGTAATATTGGAGTTAAACAAGGTTGCCCCTTCTCCCCTACCCTATTTGGCATTTACATCGACAAGCTTGAAGGTTATTTAGAGGAAGCAGGTTGTGCTAGCACGATCTTAGCTGGGAAAGTCATCATACTTCTTCTCTATGCTGATGATATTGTTCTTCTTGCAAGGTGCCCATCTGATCTTGATAAGCAACTTAGGCTTCTTAAGGATTTCTGCTCTACCATGGGTATGGCTGTTAACACTGACAAAACAAAAGTTATGATTATCAAATCCAAGAAGGACACTTATGCTAATTTTATGTATGCCAATAATAACTTGGAGGAAGTGTATTCTTGAAAATAATTGTAAAACGACAAACCTCGTAATGTGGGATAAAAAGAAGTCCCTCTTTGAAACTTTAGTCACTCCTGTTATCTTATATGGATGTGAGGTCGGGGGTTGCAGCATCTCTAGAGAATCCTGGAGAAAGATTGAGCAAATCCAGAAGCGTTTTATAATGTATAACCTGAAAATTAAAAGCAATACACCCTATCCTATTCTCCTTATAGAAGTAGGTCTTTCCCCTATTGAGAGCCTGCTATGACTAGGCTTCTGTTGTACAAGCACAAACTCAATAACATAGGAGATCATAGACTTCCTAAGCTAGCTTTAAATTCCAGCCAAAACCACCTAAGGCTCAAATGGGGGTGGTATAAAGACACGAATGCCTGGTTAAACCTTTGGGAGATCAACGAGAATGATGCTTTGCAAAACATTAATAACATTAAAAATATTGTTACTTCTAAGTTCAAAGGAAAAATGTGTTGTGAGAAAGATTTAGCAGCTAAAAGAAAATTAAGTTATTATAAGAAGGTCATCAACCCCACCCTAGAAGATCAAAATTATCTCTCTGTTTTAACTAGCTCAAAGAAGAAAATTAATATAGCGAAGATTAGAACGAACTCTCATGAGCTCCATAGTGAAACAGGTCGTTGGGTAGTTCCTAAAACACCATGGATGGAAAGGATTTGCCATATCTATGAGAATAGGAACATCGAGGATGAAAACCACTTCCTCTTAGAGTGCCCCACGTACAACCACATTAGATCTCAGTTTCATCATCTTTGTCGCAATATTGACCTTCCCAGCCTTTTACGATGTCAAAATTATAGCGAGCTCAGGAGGCTTCTCTCCAAGCTTTTTGAGCATAAGAATAAAATCTTAAATCAAACTAAATAACTGTCTCTTTAGATCCGATATACCAAAATTTGGTCTCAATAAACGTTAATCATCATCATCATTAAAAAAAAAAATCAATTTTTAATTTAACATCATCAATTTCACAATATATATTCTCATGTCAATTGTTATATATATTTTTATACTTTTCTTTCTTTATCATAAATGCATGTTTATGGCCATACAAATTAATTACATTGCATAAAACAACAAACACATATTCAAACTTTAACCTTACTAGTAAATCCCAATTCCATTTTTCTTTTTCAATTTTTTTTACGTTGACGAATTAAATTATCTACCACATTAATTATAAACATTTGCTTTTTCTCAAGGTAAGTCATATTTGTTTATTTTAACCACTGGAAATTTTGTTTAATGGGACATAAAGTTACATGTAACTTGATACTAATGATATAAGGCCAATTAAATTATCTACCACATTAATTATAAACATTTGCTTTTTTCTCAAGGTAAGTCATATTTTGTTTTTTTTTTTTTACCACAAAGATGGAAATTTTGTTTAATAGGATATAAAGTTACATGTAATTTGTTATACTAATGATATGATATCTGGGTTTGCAATATGATGCGACCTATCAATGTGTAAAATAAGATCAAACTACATATTCTACACAAATAATTTGTTTCATTGTTTTATTATAAAAGAAATAAACCATTTTAAAATTATTTAACACAATATAATTTTTTAATAAACAGTTCTTAACTTTATTAATTTACCAATTTTAAAATTAAAATCTCTATATTTAGTATAACTTAAACAAAATAAAAAACAAACAAAATATATTTTTTAAAAAACATTTTTTATTTTATTAATTTAAAAATTTATTAAAATCTCTATATTTAAATATTAACTAAAACAAATTAATCCAACAGCCACTTAACCTTTGTCATATTAGTTTTTAATAACATGCTATGTTAATCCGTTATAATTACAACTCGTGAAAAAGTGGTTTTTATCAATAAAAATTAAAGATGGGGAGAGCAATTTCGAACAATTTCATTTCAACCTCGTGAAAAAGTGATTAGGATAAGAGATGTACATTTGCATGAATATAAATTTATAATATTAAATAGATTAGGATAAGAGATGTGCATCTGCATCAATATAAATTTATAATATTAAATAAAATAAATTTAGGTAAGTTGACTTTGATGTATATTTTTAAAGTTAAAAAAAGGATAGTTTGAAAATTTCATTACAGTTTTTATATTATATTATTGTATTATAATTAATTTATATTATAAATATATATAGAATAATTTTAAATTAATTATATTTTTTTTGTTTTTAGGTTATGTGAATTTAGAGATGATTGGTATGTCTAATATGTGACTTGGGTAGTTGTGTTTTAGGGGTATCTAAGTCCTCAAAATCATCTGGAGATCGCACTTAGCCTAAGCCACACCTTTACACTAGTCTACTATAAGTCCTATGGGTTAATCAATTATAATCTTAATAATAAAAATTAATGAAAATAAAGTGCAATTTAGTTGCATAATATTTATTTATTTTTTAATTAAAGTTATTATTATTATTTTTTGATAAAAAGTTAATGGGAATAAGATTGTTTAATTTATACATGAAAAAATGTAGCTATTATCCTTTAATATAAGTGATGTTTTGGATAAATTTAATATCTTAATTTTATTGATTTTTCCTAGATGGGGTGAGATGGGATGTGCCTTATTCGGCAGTTGTCAAGGGCATCATCACCTCACTCAATAAGTGAGGTGGACGTGTCACCTTCTCAAACATGATGTGGAGACATAGTGATATTACTCAGCTACAAAGCTTTGGCTCAAGTGGTAGTTATAGTTCTTTGATAAGTTGTATGAGGTATTTGCAACTCGCACAAGGTCAATAGTGAGATGGCGGTGCATTGACCCCTTCATCCATCATTATCAATGCAATCTAGTACAATGGCACTCCATGCCATAATTTCTCAACCTCCTCGTGGATTTGTGTAAGTCACTTGTGATGCATATATTGTTGCTTTTTCCCCTGCCTTACTTACTTCCAATCGTGCTTTTTGCAGCTTTCCATAGACATTATTGGTGGTCAAGTGTTCTCTATGTAAACTCCTTGACCTAAATCTTAAACTTGGTTTTTGCAGTCCCTCTCCTTATAGACGATTTTGGTTTGTAACTCTCGGTTCGCAAGGATGGTTAGACAGAGAGTTGTAGTCACAAAGGTTATGGAGGTTGTGGGGTTCAAGGTAGCTTTGAGGCATGCCTACAAGCAAAGATTTCTACCAGGTTGTTTAAGAAGCATGTGCCACAAGAGGTCTACGATGAGCTTCGGGAACTGGAGGAAGATTTGGTTAGGGAAAGGCACTACCTCTTGGATTCTAGGGCGATTTTTGATGTGAGGTATTGAGTGTTTGACACAGACCATACCTATGATAGGCATAGTCAATACATGTTGACCATTGATTTATACTAGAAGATGAAATCATTGTTGGTTCGTGTTCTCATTAGTAGAAACAAAACTTAGGAATAAATTTTGTTAATGATGGATGAGGTAATTCTACAGTAGAAGGACATGGGCACATGTCTCAAGCAGATTGAAGCCAACGTTGCTTTTGGTGTCGGTTTGAGCAATCGCAGCCGTGGAAAAATCAACCCCATTGATGTGGATGTTTCCACTTCTTCTTAGTTGTTCTCGTGATATTTTGCTCTCTAATTGTTTTTTTTGTTATTCCATACCTTCTATGCCTACAATTCCTAGCTTATATCCCTACAGTTGTTACTTCCAGGAGTCAGTCTATATACTACTATGTAAATCTAGTACCAACTCTAATTTTTGAAACAATTCCGCAAAACTTTTTGGCATGATGTTCTGTTGCTTTTTAAGTTGTTTGGTTTCCCAAGTGACAGACCACTAACAGGTATGGTTTATGGATTGACGAAATCTTTGGTAGATAATAGAATTTTAGCTTGTGAAAAAAAAACTTGGTTATTGATTTTGCTTTTAGATACATATTTATTTTAGCCTAAACTAAAGTTTTCTCAGTTAAATTGTATAAATAGGAAAAGGTTGAGGATGTGTTCAACTTCTAGATGATAAATACATTACATTTCGATGTATATTTTGTTTTAACCATGGACACCTGATAGATTCATTTATGAAGGAAAAGTTTTATGAGACTACCAAAGGGAAAAACAAGAAGCCTTCTTGGTTGAAAGATTGACGATGGAGCATCATTAGGTGGAACCAAGTGAGTCTTCATAAAAACCTACTTGCAATGTTGAGGGACACTAATATTTCAATTTGAAAGGCATGGAACATATGATTAAGATTTGAGAATCAACTCTTATCCCACTGGTTTCATGACAAGGAGAATTTAATGAGAAGGAAAAAGGGAGGCATGGTGTTGAAATGTGGCAACAAGAATATTCCAATTTAATTTTTCCTTGAATTAAATTGTGAATTAATTGAATTAGGTCTTAACAACTACTTGGAAATAATTAATTAATTTATTTTAAATTAATTAGTTGGAGAAATTCAAGGTAGAAGTCTTTTTGAAGTCATGCAAGAGTTATCCCTTAAATTAAGGAGATAATATTGAGTTATATTTGAGTTGTAATTAGTTAACTCAGTTTACTAAGTTAAGTCTAGTTAATTAGTTCCAAACTGTTTGAGGAACTAATAGTGAGTTAACAGTCAGTTGATGCATTAATGCACTCAACTAGTGCTACTCTAGTTAACTGAAGATTTCCTCATCAGAAACTCATGCATGTCTATTCTGAGAAAGACCCAGTTAAGATAAATGTTCAAGGACAATGTACTATTAGTTGCATGTTTTTTCTCATGGAGAAAACTCATGCACGCAGTCAAGGATTTATCCTTGAGGATTGCGCAGTTTTGAAGGAGGTTTTCCACTTGGTAACTGGGAATCATCCACAAGGAACAACGCAAGGAAATAGGAGCTTGGAGGGCAGAGAGGAAGGATGGAGAGAAGCCAAGATTGCCTATGAGCATCTGTGAGGATTGTACTAAGCGCTGGCTCGCTGTGAGAGATAAGGCTTTGTATAATTCCTATGTATTTCCACCATGTATGATAATACAATAGTGTGGGGTTTTTAGCTGAGGCTTTCCCCAAAGTATTTTAATGTGTATTGTGCCATTGATTCTTCTTCTTCTGGTTATATCGTTCGGCTTGATCTTTAAGCTTCCACAAATTGATAGTAGAAGTAGGTTATAGTATTCTGCTTCGATTTATATTGCATTATCGGGTTAACCTACACAGGTTTTCTACACACAGATTAGGTTCTTTAAATTATGGCAATGACCTAAATATTATAGTTGCAAAACATGGTAATATATTTTTTGGTGATAAAAACTACAATAGTCTCCAATCAAGGTGTTGGTTGGATTAGAATCAAGAGAAAGCAAGGGAAATAAGTGTAAAAATGCGGGAGTTCGATTTTTAACTAGTAGCCTTTTAAATCACATGACTTTTTCACTGGGCATTATTAACTAGCAAAGTGAGGATGCGACATTTGATAAATAAATTAACAATTGGATTTTAAATATAAATTATTATTATTATTGGAACTAAGCTAAGTCTAGGTTGGGACAACTCCAATCTTGGATGGAAGAACAAATTTTATTATTATTATTTTAACAAAAACTACGAAAAATCTATTAGGTAGAACTACAGTAGGAAGATGCAGTTGAGTTATAATAAGAATTTCTGCCTTGCCAAAGTTCCAAGGCGAGTAGATCTAAATAAGACATTGTCATGACACCCAAGAAGAATGTAGTTGACTTATTTTTCCAATTACTCAAAAGAGTTGCATTCCAACATTTCTAACATGAGTATATTCTCATGAATTTATTACATAACAATAGGCAAAAGCAATACATGATTTTTTATTTTTTATTTTGTTATCTGTAATCTACTCTCGATATTCCACTAGACAATTCATAACAACAAATATATTAAAGTATGGTGAGATCTATACTATGAAAGGTTAATTCCTTTATATTCCATATCTGTTATTATTGAATTTGCTATTTATGCATGCAATAGATAAAATGTGGAAAGTAGAGAATAATGAAATACAAAAGCACACCAATCACATTGAACACCAAGATATGCTCCGTGAAACCCTTTAAGGAGAAAACCCAACTACAAGGTTAGGCTACTTTGCTCTCTTTTGTCTAGAATGGAAATAATGCAAGGGCAAAGGAGAAGGAACTCTCTATGGAGTTACCTGAGACCTATGGCCCATGGGCCACTAGATAACTCAAACCCCTTTTTTATGCTCTCCCACTCCCACTACCACATTGTTTTTCTATATTGTGGAACAAGATACAATCAAAATGAATGGAATCCCTTTTCCTCATACTAGCTAAATTATAACATAGCTTGATAGTCAACTAGGGATTAAGTTTGACTCCTTCAACTCTTAACTAGAGTTACAAATTTGACCCTTTAGAGTATCCTTCATAGTCTTCACATGGATAACCACTTTTCCATGAGTAATGGGGGCTAACATGGCATTCTCTCAAATTGTGGTGGTTAATCACATCGTTGGAAAGGTCTTTGAGTGTAGAATAACATCATAGGGTCCATGTTTAAGCAAAAAAAGTTTACCCCAAAAACCATTTAAGGCCTCAAATTGCCTAAGAAGGATTTAGACCCGAATTCTCCAAATTGGGTTCCACAAGTAAACTGTTCTTGTAAGTTGTTTGCTCCACGTTTTCCACTTTGAAAACATAAAATTAGATGAAAAATAATATAATGACCCAATCTAAATAATTTCGAGTATAAATTATTGCCACCACAAGGTAGGATTTTGTAGGAGATTTCTTCTTCTTCTCTCCTGCTTTTGTCTATGCTTCTTTTGAATTAGGTGAAGTGTTTGTTGATTAGTTCTTGTCTAGAGTTCTATAACTAAGGATTCTTCTTATTCTAGAGATTCGACTTCATCATGATCTAGCTAATGTGACATTGGCCAAAGGCCTTAATTACCATGGGTTTCGTGTCTCAAGACCTTTGGGACTAGATATTCTTTCTCTAGGATTAGAGAGACTTGATGTCATTGCTGTTCTTGAGAATTTAGAGTCCCTTGAGGTAGAGGAGTGAGTAGTGGAGGTTTGTCCTACAAAACTAGTTTGTGATCCTCAAAGGAATCAACCCACCATGTTGATTTTCACTACTTATTTACACATTTCATTAATCCTTTTGGACATTGAGCAACTATATGATATGTTTCAAAACAAGCCCTATACCACATGGGCACACGCTCGTGGTCTAATTTTTGAGTTTAGGAAAAATATTTATTAGTCAAATTAATTTCCACTAGGAACCCTAAGTTGACGTCCATTTCTAATAAATTATGGCATAAGTGGCAATACTTCACCTTTGAGCTTCACGAGAGACAGAATGGAACTTCCTAGAGCAAACCCAATGGCCTGAAGATGCAATGACAAATTCGGAATCCACACCCATACAGGAATTGAGGACAAAGCCTCTATCAAAGGATTGAAAGAGGGAGACCAAGGCTTTAAGCACATGTTGACATTGCCCCAAAATCATGGACTTAAGTTAAAGATAAGGTCTCTATCTTCATCATTGCCAAAATCAACAACAAAAAAGTCCTTTTCACAAGGGTGGATGCAAACTTTTCGATTGATCACACTTTTTTTTTTTCTTTCTAGGCACGAATATCCACAAAACCACCACCAAAACCCAGAAACAACAAATCAAACTGCCATATATGAGGAAATCCATTTCCTCATCAACTTCAATGTTAATGGGGATGGAAATGGAAGGAGCTTCACACACTAAAATAGAGGAAGAGTGGGCATATACTATTGAAGTGCAACTTTTTTGAAAGAAACATCTTATGAAGACCCAATCACAAGACCCGACGTCGATTGTTCATAAGATGACGAGTCTAAAGAGGTCACAGAGATGGGGAAACTTTGGATAGGTACAATGACAAGAATGTTGGGTGAATAAGAGGGTTTGAAATAAAGGGCGCCATAGCCGACTACAAATTTTCAAAAGAGAAGAAGTTTAAACCTTTTTTTGGAGGGGATTGAAGGAATAGACAAGTGGCCTAGGCTCATACTCGCATTACACAAAGTTGATTTCAATTATTACCACTATAACCCCTAAACTACATACACCCCAACATATGATTCATAAGTTAAATGACATGATTTAAACCTTGCATATATACTTTTAAATAATCCTTCATAAAACAATTATCACTAATTACCCATCATAATAGAACCTTATTACCAATCATAAATAAAACCTTATTACCCATCATAAATAAATATAAAAATAAAACTTTAAGTGCTCGTACCAAACATAAAATTCAACAATAATTACATTATTTTATACATTTTTTATAAAATTAATAATTTGTACCACTTCATATTTAAAAGATAAAAATAATAAAACCATGTACTCATGTTATAATGGAGTTTCATATTTACTCAAAAGTGTGATAATGCTACAATAGGGATTTATATTTTCCTCAATCACTTTTAAGAGTGTGGATACATTCTTGTGAAAGATTTATACTTTCCCCAATCACTTTCGAGGGTGCTCATACAATCTTGTCATAAAAGGAATTATGAGTTTTATATTTTAGTTAGTGCCTATTCACATTTGTTTTATGTTATTTTATGGATTTTAAAAAAATGTTCAAAAGTCTATTCACTCTTCCACTAAAAGCATGCTTTACATTAATGGTTATCTCTATATTCTTAGTATATCATAAAGGGAGAAAATGAAAATGTCGAAGAAAATTGGAGCATATGGCACCACATGGTAAAGGATCGGAAACTTATATATATAATATATATATTTAAAATTTAATTATATTAATAATAATTTATTTATATTATTTTTAATCTAAATATAATTTTTTGATTATGTCATAATTTTTTATTTTAGTGTTTTTAAGATTCCATTTGTATTATTTTTTAATTAAGTTTTTCAAATTTTATTGATATATTTTTTTAATTTTTGAATTGAGGTTTATGTGATCTATAATTAGGGTTGGAATTTGGGTTCTGTTTTACTCATCAGACATTTTTTTTAAAGTTTTGGATCTTTATATTTCTTCGTCAAGCAATGTTATGTTTAAAATTTTGCTCTTCAAGAATAACGTTTTGATAATAAATAAACCCTTCACCAATAAAATTTTGAATAAAAAATTACCTTTCAATAATACAATTACATTAAAAAATTTCACATATTTATCATAAAAAAGAAAAAAGAAAAAATTTCACATATTTATCATAAAAAAAAGAAAGTGAAATGTTCATAACACACAAATGGCTTATTGAGCCCTAAATCTTATTATTTCTTTGTAATTAATAATGATAATATATGTTATTTTCTAAAATATATATTTTATATCAAAATTTGGGAATAACCAAATTCACAATCAAATTAAGATTAACATTAATTGTTAAAGATTAAAAGTACAAGATTGTAAGTCTTCAAAAAATTATACATAGTTCTTAGTAGCAAAAACCATTCAATGGTGCTTGTTTTGGCAATCTTGATATATTTTAAACTTAAAACAAATCAGATAAATGAATGTTGGATTTTAAATTAAAAAAGAGTAGAACATAATGATAGTGACCTGTGGAAAATAACTCACAAGCTCGTGAAAATTAACTACATACACTACCCAAAAAAAATGAAAATGGAGTGAGTACTTAAGTTTTCTCTGACCATTTTGTAAAGGTTGCAAAGTGGGCCAACACTCTTACATTGGAGTGGGTTTCTTCATTTAAATTTTGTTTTGGAATTTTATTGCATACTAAGATTTTCAAAATAGAAAATGTAAAATTGTTTAAAACTCAATCGCATTTAGTTTTGTTTTGAAATTTTATTGCATAGTAAAATTTTCAAAACAAAAAATGTAAAATTGACGAAAGCCCACTCAGTTTAACGCTCTACATAATTTTAACAGACAAAAAAGAATATCCTCAAAGCAAACTAAACACATTTTTGAATGGTTTAATGGCCTCCATCCAACCATGAAGGTATTAAGGCCATGTTGAGATGAAGGAGAGGGAGACTCCTCCAAGGCCCAGCCAAACAAGTAAGCCCACATGGAGTGCAATGATTTTAGCATAGCACAAATTGATGGAGGAGGCCTTGATTTTACAAGGCACCAAAAGTTTGGTATACATGTGATTCTTCAATTGCACG
This sequence comes from Pinus taeda, assembly GCA_000404065.3. Classification (NCBI taxonomy): domain Eukaryota; kingdom Viridiplantae; phylum Streptophyta; class Pinopsida; order Pinales; family Pinaceae; genus Pinus; species Pinus taeda. The sequence goes on along the minus strand of APFE030231880.1, from coordinate 113,548 downwards.
TCTCATCCATGATCCGGTGCTTTCTTTGTGGAGTCACTATAAGTTGTCCCCTACTCATTTTTTAAGAATACTACAAAGTTGGGCACATTCAAGCATGATTTGGAAATAAATCAGTGAGTAAATGGATGAATGTGACACCATGATAGACCCTAGTCCAAATGAAACACAACTTGATATATAGTATTAAGAATGTTTTCAGAAGATAATAACCCATCAAAATACAATTTGTAAATTTCAAAACACATAAGGGAAGACAATTATGCAACATTTTTAAACATCACGTCAAATTCCAACCCTGTCTATAATGTGTATAAATGAAAGATTTTTTTTAGAAAAAATCACATGAGACTTTTTTGGTAGACTCTTTTGAACCATCCAATGTGGTTCATCTTTAGGATAACGTCTTAATTCTTATGGGATGAACCACACTAGATAGTATAGACCAAAAAAATCTCATATAATTTTTTATATATATAATATATATATATTAATATATATATATATATATATATTATATAATTAATTTTATAGAAATAAGTTATATAATTTATAAATGTATATATATTTTTATAAAAGAAAGAGTGAAACAATTTTATTTGAATAAATAAAATTATAAAGATAAATATGGTGAAGATTTCATGATAACTTTTAAAATATACCAGATAAAATTTGAGATAAATTATTGTTTATAAATTTAAATATGAATCTTTTTGATGGCAAAAATAAAAATTTGTTTCTATCTCAAAGAAACATCCCAAACAAACTCTGAAATTTTTTAATATAAGTGGTATATGGAAATTTAGATGGCAGTTTTATAAGAAGATATAGGTCCAAGGATTCTAACTAAGAAAATCTATTAAAACTAGGGATTATGAAGATAGGGAAATGGTGTGCTTGACAATTTTTAGTGATATTTTATGTTTATATTTCAAAATCAGCTCTTCCGTTTAATAATCAATTCGTTTTTTGTTTTTATCATTGTAAATATATTTCAACTGATTTGATGTTTAAAATGTTTACAAATAATTATTGGAAAATTAAGTTTTGCAAGTTGAATTTTATTTTTATCTATGGAATAATAAGAAAAGAAATTATTCAAAGAATTTTTTAGTAGTTAATAAATTAATAATACATTAATATAAAATGATGTTAAATTGTTTTTATAGATGGAATTGTTTTTAGTGTGATTTTTTGGAAGTTTTTTCAGTGGATTTTTTTGGTCTAATTTCTTTAAAATCTAGGTGGAATTCATTGAATTGATGGGTAAACCATGCACAATAGAAGTGCCTAAGGGTTTTTCGTGGTGGTGAATCTATATATACACTAAAAAAACTAATTTAAATAACACAAATCAAGATTTCACCTCAAACACGGAAACTCCAAAAAATCACACTATAAACAACTCCTTTCTATATAATTAAGATAAATAGTAAATTAAAATAATGTCAAATTATGTTTACATAATTAAAATAAACAAAAAATCACTTGAATTAGTTGTTGTATTAAAGACATGTAAAATTTGACATGTGATTATTTAGATAAAATTAATATTATTTAATTTTAATATAAAAATATATAATTACAATAAATAATAATATTGTTCATATATAAAATCCACCTATATTTTAATAGTCAAATCCTTTACAAAAAGTAAATTCTTTAATTTTCAAAGAAAAATTCATAACTTTTCCAATATTTTTTTAATAATATACATGTAATATAAAAATTAAAAAATATTTTATCAAAATAATTAAAACTATATATTTTTCCAAAGAAAAATCATAATTACCACGACGATAAATAGTTGAAATATAAATGTTATAATAATTATATGACTTATCAAAAACATTGACTATTAATCACTCAACAATCAATGAGATAAAAATTATCCAAAACAATATAATATAATATTTCTATATTTATATTTTAAACAATTATATAAATTTAACATTTTATTAAATTAAAAAAATATACATCATGTTAATAATTTACAATTTGGATTTTTATATGAAAGAAAGAAAGAAATAAACTTATTTTAACGTCCACAAGGCTAAAGATAGCCGATGGGACACCTTGCTTCTTCATTTGCTTGATGTATTCAACCATTTTATGTAAAGCTTCACAATAAATGCTTTGAGCTTCTCGACAAACCCTTTGCTAAATAAATTATCCCTAGAGCTAGCTCCCAACATATTTGCACAACTTTCCCTGTTGTCTTTGAAGACCTCACATTCTAAAATGAAATGCTTTTCTGTTTCCACTTTTCAGGGAGAACAAAAAATACATACTCTTTCCTCCCACACTTCTTTTCACAACGAAGTTGATGAGAATTAGTCCTTAACTGAGCGATAAGAATTTTGGCTCTCCAAGAGATATTGACCTCTATGTATGCTTTTGGTTGATGACTCTTTTGACCTCTATATATGCTTTTGGTTGATGACTATGAGTGAGATTAAACACTTCAATATACTATTTTTTCTTTCTTCCTAACTCCTTATCCCTTAATATATAATTTTAAAAATAGAAATACATATCAATTTACTCTCATTTTAAAAATAAATAAAAAATACTTCAAGAGAAATTGCTTGCACGACTAAAAGTGGTTGGCAAAAAAATTTAAAAAAATCTCGTAGAGGCAATGTTTGGATTGTGTTTTTGATGGTGAAAATGGATTCAACACCATCAAAACCATCTAAGACACCTAAAATTTTGAGGTTTAATAACTATAACTTGGATTTACAAAAATCTTTTCCGAATTTTCTCTAAATATAATCGGAATTTCCATAACTTTCTAGGCAGCTTCTCCCCTCGTTAGACTAAGCTAAAAAAAACAACTTACTAAAAAGATTCACAAGAGTACAAGGCGAGATTATTTATTTATTTATTATAATATATTAAATGAAATCTTTATAAAAAGATTAATAAAGTGAGTAAAAAGGAATTTTCCAACCTTATAAAGTAGAGTCTAATTTTAGAGAGAGTCAGTCGTGCTGACTTAATGCTCCAAGCCTACTGCTTCGGCAATTCCAAGCCTGACGGTCCAGGGTTCGAAACATGGTGGGGACCGTGTAAGAAGAAAAGGCCAGGCGATCGAGACAAATGCGCAGGGCGACCAGGTCATCACATATTAAATCTATCTATGGCAAGCACTAAGAATCCCATTTCGCTAATTTGACTTCAACTTCCACGCGTTTTAATTCGATCTGCCCCCCACGCTCGCTTCCTTACTGGCATTTTTCGGAGGCGCCTCTATCTCTATCTCTATCCCTATTTGTTCCAGATTTGACAGTTTGGGGGGGCAGATTTGGGTTTCTCGTGGCCTTTTTGGTTATTCCGGGTCCAGAAACTCAATTCTAGGTAAATTTTGTTTCTTTGCAGGAATGATAGTTCAACAATCTGCTAAGGGAGGAAAATATATATAGTGTTTTGTCCCAATTTTTATCAATACAATGACTTATTTCATTGGGGGCGAGTTTTTAGTTTGTAGGTTAGGTTTTTATTTGATGTGGGTAAAGTTGGTTTAGCATTATAAACCACGAGGGCAGTCAGTATTTGATTATATAAACCACCGGTGTAGTCAGTATTTGGGTGTATGTTTGTATCTGATGATGATTGGTTGATGTGGGTGTATTCAGGTCCTTCTAGGATTAAGAAGGATCACTGATTCCAGGTGACCATATTTAGGAGATGTTGGATAGCCCATTGCTGCAGCACTAAGTCAGCTGAAATGTGTGTCCACATGAGCTGCTTCGGTAAGGTTTGTACATAGATGGCCCTTTTTATCGAGTACTTCTCAATTTCATAAGGAGATTGGTTCTGATAATTGTTTGTTTTGGATCAATAAATTTATAATTCAGTAGGAGTAGGAGACTGTCAATGACTTTTTGTTTCCTTTTGTTTATTATCTAATGTGCTGAGATTTTACAATTTTTTGGGTCGAACCCATGATGTTTTTCTCTGTGATTGAGCTTGGGGAGAAGACAGTAGCAGTGAATATCTGATATTTGACACAAAATTTTAATGAATCTTATAAGGATATTGTAGTTAGGTTTTCTAATATTGATAATATTAGTGAGAACAAGCCTCTCAAGCCATGGTCAGAACAGGGGTGCCTAATAGACATGGAATTAACAGTTGAGCCCTGAGCCCTAAGCTCCATCGGCTTAAAATAAAAACCAGAAATTAAGAGTCCATATTCTTATCATAGACTGTGGCAGTGATTGCTTCTTGACTCTCTTTATCAATCCAAAATTTTGTACTGTTATGCACGATGGGGTTAAGTTGGTCAGGCTGTACATTAATATCGAACTACCTTCATTTCACCAAGTAAATTGAAATTTGCTTGTTTGCTTACGGGAATGATGTGAAAACTTCAACAGAAATGTGTTTTCATCCTACGCTTTAACAATAAGAGCCAAGGAGAAAATATACTATAGTATATACACTTATAAAAATTGATCAAAAACCTAGGATCTCATACAAGGAATGAAGAAACCCTTTTGTCCTAACTAGCAGTGCATTCATTTGTTATGCAGCTGATGCACACACATAACTTTGGCTAAACTTCTTATTATTATATTTCAGTTGAGCCGATGATGCATTCATGCAAGGTGCAATCATCGTCCTCCAAACCAGATTTTCTATTTGGTAGGTCATGAAGCACAAACCCTGCGATGGAATGTGCAATAGTATTTTTTTATTCTTCAAGGCAAAGGCCTTGAATATCTATAAGTTTATAATTGAAATATTAGTACTAATCAAAAGAAAGAGTCATAAATATTTCATTGTTGATACAACAGCACCTGAATCGCCTTACATTGCTATCAATTTTCTACAAGTGGTTTTCTTTTTTCCATTTTTGAAAAATGCGTCTTAAATTTTATGAATGATTAAAAGATACCCATCGTATAAATTACATCCTCAGGCCAAAGCTTGGATATGCAAACAAGAAACAACAGTGTATCTGCTTTGGTTCCAATGCCAACGGAATGCATGTGATTGCCAGATCTTATTTGAAACTTTTGGTTTCTCTTAAACGAAGTGTAGGATTGCCACCAAATGTAGCTATACATTATGGCCTTCAAGGAGGAGATGGCCTTCTAACTGTATGGTGCTGTATATGCTTCTACATGCTTGTCTGATCATCCATGTGTCTCCAAAATGATCCCTTTCCAATAAAGGGGTTTGAGAAAGAAAATGGAGTATGCATAAGTAATTCGGTTCCACTGACCACTTTGTGATGTCACAAAAATGCGCCATTATTTTTACTTTTGACAAGACAGATAATAGACATGAGTGAACTTCGTATGATGGAGCGTATATTTAACTGCTAGATTGTTGTTGACAACCAGCCTGTGTCACCTCATTTGCCAATTTTCAAGGTAAAAATTCGAAATTTACAGAACTTTAAGGAGAGCTAAATTAGTTCGGCATAAATTCGCTTTTAACTTTGACTTTGATTTAATTAGTTTTTAGTGATGTGATTTTGATTATGAAATATTTGTTTGCTCATGTTAGCATGCTATTTTGAATTTTTGATTTCATCATGTGTTTGTTACATATATTTTTATTTTTATTTTCGTTTATTATATATATTTTTAAATTTCTTAGCATGTCGAATTTTGTTCCAAAATTTTTCACTATCGAATTTTTATGGAACTTCAAGGTCGTCGAACTCGAATTTGAACCAAGTGACATAGTGACCAGCCACCCAAGCGCCCTAGACTTAAAAGACTTTTGGGCTTTCCAAATTTCCTGATATTTTTGACACCAGTTCGATTCATTGTCTTGGACAGCTCTTCTGTTGTTGCCTCAATCTGTGAGTGAAAAGTTTGGTTGGATGTTAGCATAGCGTTTTTTATTTTGGTAGACAAAGAAAGTCAGGACATATGACCATTTCTGATCTTTCAGTTTGAAGAAGCCGGTGTCTGGAATATTTCTACAGAGTGCCATAAAAGTTCGTTTGTTAGATTCCTATAGACCTGTAGAGCAATTATAAGATCTTCATCGAAGCCAATTTCCCAATTCCCTTCCCCACAGATGATCCCATGTATGAAAGCCTTTACTGTTCAACTTCCTTGCCTGAAAAAAATGAGTGTAAACTAAGCAGTCCCAGTTCTGAAGGAAATGTCCAAATTTACCATGTGGCGAAGTCCCATCCTCTTTTAGGACCTGTGAATTCTCAAGTTAGCTTCATATACACTAAATGCCAAGCCTTCTACACCTTTTTGAGAAGTCCTGATCTTGGGATTCTGATGGCCACTACTCTGCGATAGTATTACAGTTCCAATATGGGCTGTTAATTCTATTGTTTTTCCTGCTTCTCGTTGTAGTTGAGCTTCTTTGATGAGTTCTGTCATATTGAGTCTGTTATTGCTTGGAGATATTGTAGAATTCTTAATTTAAATGGGGCTGTTTCATTGCTATGATCAATCAACAATATCAAACAACGCAAGATTGATATGGAGATCATAGTGAATTATGGAGTTCATTTGGTTGCTGGGAAGATTATATGGTGCTGGTCTGCTTTTTGACATTGTTATTGCTGTTCTTTTTGCAATTGATATTTTATTATTGGTGCCTACAAGAGCAAACCTATGAAAGCATCTTGATACCATGAGCAGCATTTTTTTCACAAGGTCAATGTTACTTGTTTTTTCCTTTTCCCTTCTTTGTTCTTTTGGGGTTTGCCACTGAAACTGCTAACAAACATCGATTTCTCAGGAGAAGCAAGTGCTGGTTGTGAGTTTGGTTCTTGGCCTGAAAAAGATGTTTTTTGAAAAAGCAGGGAATGACTCGAGCAATGATGCCAGAAATGAAAACCCAACATGGGTTGTTTTGAAATGGGAGAACATTCATTCTGGGGGGTCATCTTGTAGCTGTTTTTGGACCTCGTCCACAGAAACAGCAGGGGGCTGTCCTATTTCTGTATCTGTACCATTACAACTTGAATTCCTTTGGAAGTTTCAAGTCACACCATGTAGTTATTCATATCTCATTCCATTGTTTTGGAAACTGTTTCCGCTAAGCCTCTGTCTATTTATCTCTCTGTTGGTAGCCTGGTAGGTGTGCTGCAAATGCTTGGAGAACAACTGGTTTTATACTACGGTAGTTTTTATTTTTGCTTTTGGGGTTCACCAGTTTATTATTTGGATTGATATCACAGATTTCTGCCCTTTTTGAATTCAAGGAAAAGAACATCCTATGTTCCTTTGAACTATTTTCCACATAACAAGCAGATTAACTTTGTATAAAGTTCAGGCCAGGGGAGTAATTGTGGACTTAGTTCTGGTTGCTTAGCTGACTAACATGTGGTACTTCTTTGCAGCGAGAAATATGTTTTCTTATACGATATATCCCTTGCCATGCCAATGTATTAACATGCCAAATCCAATAATGAAATTAGGATGGAAGATCAGTATTCATATATGCACTGTAATCTTACTGTAGGTAGGATACATTGATTGTCACCAAGTTCTGAAAGGTTTTTGGCTTAAATTGTAGTATATTGAGCAGTTATACAAACTTAAATTGACAAAGATAAGTATTTGTATTCTCTTATTCTGCCAACTATATTAGTTGGCTATAGCTATGGTTTTGGAGTCTTTATTTTCTCCCTCCACTTTTATTTTCAATTCACTGTTTTTAAATTTTTAGTTCAGTTACAAGGATATGGAAATCTGTCTGTTTTGGAGATTTTTTGGTTCGGGGCAAGTCTGTCATGATCTTTTGACTTTTGCATTAATAAAAATCCCTGTATTTTGTAGACAGCGACAGGTGTGCGCTCATCTGTTAATACTGGCAAAGGGAAGAGCCAGCGTAGTCCCAACAAAATTGTTCATGGCTTCAGTCTAGTGAAAGGCAAGTCAAGTCATCCTATGGAGGATTATCATGCAGCCGAGTTCAAGAAAATAAAAGGCCACGAGTTGGGATTGTTTGCCATCTTTGATGGTCATTTAGGTGACAATGTGCCTTCGTATCTGCAGAAGAATTTGTTTCAAAATATTTTGAACGAGGTGAGTGATTAAATTGAGTGGTACGAGGCCTGCTTAATCATTGGCGAGGCTACAGCCAGTTTATTTATATTGTATTATTGTTCTATTAGCTCCTATATCTCTTTCATTTATGAACTAAAACTTTTATATAAGAAAAGAGGAATTGCCCATAAATTTTGATTATAAGTGCACATTGTCTCCTTTGTAAATAATGACAGTAGATATACAAGGACCTAGGCTGGACTTGATTCTGATAATGTATTTTCATTTTAAATTATGAATTCTTATTGGATTAATTTTTCCATTTCAGGAAGAATTTTGGTTTCATCCAAGAAGGGCAATCACCAAAGCCTATGAAAAAACAGACAAGGCTATTCTCAGGGAGGCACCAAACTTGGGTCCAGGTGGTTCCACTGCTGTGACAGCCATCCTGATAGATGGTAGAAAGCTCTTGGTTGCAAATGTTGGTGACTCTAGAGCAGTTCTATCAAAGAATGGAAAAGCCTTTCAACTCTCAGTCGATCATGAACCAGGCACTAGCGCTGAGCGTGGAAGCATTGAGAATAGAGGCGGCTTTGTCTCAAACATGCCAGGTCATTACTACTACTATCATATATCGGGGGTATCAGCTTTGCCCTTGATTGTTTATATGGATGCCATCAATAACCTTCTCTTAATTTTTCACTCGGATCCGATGAACTAATAGTTCAATGATATTTATTCTTTGATTGTTAGTTATATTTTGAGTTTGTTATGATTGCAGGAGTGTAGATTTTCTTCTATCAGTCGTATAATTCAAGGTTATGAAAATCAAACCAGAATTGGAACAGGAATCCCCAAAATCATGAACTGGAGAGGAGCTGGCCATAAAACTGGTTACTAAAACATATGTCAAATACTCATTTTTTAATTAAAAAATATATTCATGTACATCAATGTAAAGCCAAATGATTAGACACCAAATATGTGAAGTATGCTCATGTATACTGCATGTAAGGGTGAATATAGCCAAATGCCATTGAGATGTAAGATCTGCAGTACATATGTTTGAAGTTCTGAATTACATAAATTGTGATGCTTTATATGGACTATTAATATAACCACAAAGTTCAAACAAATCACTACATATCAAGAAGGGATTCTCATTATTGTCTAGATGGGTATCAACAACACCTTGACTCTGAAACAAATCTTTCCCCTACAGCTCCAAAGTCTCCAAACGTCCCTACCCAATGACAAGAGTGTGCACTATGATGCAAACAGAGAGTCTGTGTCTTTAAATAGGTTAGGGTTAGGGTTTAGGAGGCTGATGAACTATTTTGGGGGTTTTGTATTTTTTTGGGAAGATGTCAATATCTAGATTGGATCATTATGTTATTTTTCATCTATCTCAATGCTTTTAGAGTGGAAAAATTTGAAGGAATCAACTTGCAAGGTCATTTTAATGGCGGTTCTAGCCTGGAAACTTGGGGTGAAAAACTTCTGAAGCCATTTGGAGGCCTTAAATGGGAACCTTTTGGGTTCCCAAACTTATTATGGACCAAGATTTCATATTCTACACACTGATATCTTTTTAACTTCGCAAAAGTCGCCTGAGTAGGAGCTTGTATGAGAAAGTTATGCCTCTCACATGTTGTCCTACCTAGCTGACGACCATGGTACGAGTGGACGCCATGTCAGCCCCCACGAGTGGGCTTTCAAGAAGTCTTTAGAAGGTCCAAGAACTCTATCACTAGTTTAGGGTTGAGGAAGGCAAAAGCTTACCCTTAGATGGCCATTGGGCTATGTTAAACAATGGGTTGCTAGGAGGAGTAGGGGTTCCATTCTGTGCTATTGTATTTTGTTCCATAGTTGAGAAAAGCAGTTTGGAGTGGGAAGTAAGAGAGCAAAATAGAGGGGTCTAGAATTCTGTAGCAGCCTTATATGCCATAGGTCCTTATAACTCCATAGAGAGTATCTCTTGTTTTCCATAAGCAGTCTCACCTTCTAGTTGGGTTTTCTCCCATAAGGGTTTTCCAGGGAAAATCTTTGTGTCTATTGTGGATGGTGTGTGTATTTCTTTCTGTTTTCTGTTTCTCACATTTCAGCTAATATAATTAATCAAGTGAAAAATCAACTAACTAAAGTGTTATCACTGAGCTAAAAAGGGTTGACACAGGCCAACCCTTTTTAGCTCAGTGATATCACTGATATGTTATCACTAGGTTAGAACAGGTTGGGCTGTGTCAACCTAGTGATAACATAAGGAACGTGGAATTAAGGAAAAATCTGGTAAAGAACTAGGCTGGTAAAGATTTCAGTAATTTTAGCAGATCTGTTGTGACGAACTGTTCTAGTGGAATATCCATGACAGTTTACAGAGCATGTCGTGGGGTGGGCTGGGTTACAAACTGGTTGGTTTGGATTGAAACCTGTGGAACTGACCGATTTGGGTTAGATTCAGCTGAAAGTGTTTTCAACACCAAACCAGACCAGAAAACCTGAAAATGGTCTGAACTAGAACTGGATGGTTCTGATAGCCATGGACTCTAATTAGTTTGTCATTGTGTTGTAACTTGTGTGACAATCTTCTCAACAGAAAGCTGTAGTGACCTCAATCCCATGGTTGGTATATTCTGCAAGAGGGATCCCCAAGTCTTTATGATCTCAAAGAGCTTGACTAACCATAGTTTCCTCTTCTATCCATATATTGCATTATAAAGAGGGGGACAGAAGTTACTCTTCTCTGAAAATTGGCGAGGTCTTACTGTTCTGACCTTCACGTGTAGTCACATCGAGTTGTATGGCAGATATATGCAACTCTGTTTTGGGACTGGACTCAGTGATGGGTATAATTTGCTCATATAAAATGAGTTAGAACTTGGCTTTCATGGTTCCCATTAAATGAATCAATTTGATGTTATGGTGGCTGACCATATACTATTTGAAGCGCTGATAATTGCATTCACCAATGGTAAATTGGTAATATAAGAATCAGTTATTTTGAGAAAAAAGAAAGAAAATTTACCAGCCATATCTATTGTATTCCTAGAAAACTAGCCCTATTCTCATTATTTTTAGTTGCATTCTTACAGTTTTTAAAAAGCCTTTTGCTGGATATATGCAACTCTGTTTTGGGACTGGACTCAGTGATGGGTATGATTTGCTCATATAAAATGAGTTGGAACTTGGCTTTCATGGTTCCCATTAAATGAATCAATTTGATGTTATGGTGGCTGACCATGTACTATTTGAAGCGCTGATAATTGCATTCACCAATGGTAAATTGGTATTATAGGAATCTGTTATTTTGAGAAAAAAGAAAGAAAATTTACCGGCCATATCTATTGTATTCCTAGAAAACTAGCCCTATTCTCATTATTTTTAGTTGCATTCTTACAGTTCTTAAAAAGCCTTTTGCTGGATATGTGTCTGCATTCTTACAAGTTCTAAAAGCTTCCTTTTGCAGGAGATGTGCCTAGAGTGGACGGACAACTAGCTGTTTCCCGAGCATTTGGAGATAAGAGTCTGAAATCTCATCTACGGTCAGACCCTGATGTCAGAGAAGTGGACATTGATTTAACAACCGAGTTTTTAATTCTTGCCAGTGATGGTTTGTGGAAGGTTTCCGTCTTCAACTATACCATGTTGTGCTTCACCTTTCTTAAATTGAGCAGTATATTAGGGCTTTTTGGTAGTTTTTAATTTTTGTTCCTATGGTATACAGGTAATGGGAAATCAGGAGGCAGTTGATTTCATCAAGAAAATCAGGGATCCGCAAGTGGCAGCAAAGCAGTTAACGGCTGAAGCTCTAAATCGTGACAGCAAAGATGATATATCTTGCATTGTAGTTCGTTTCAATTGACTTCGTTTTCAACATGGATGTATATGCAAGCATTTATTTTCATTAGAAGTCTGGACTACAGATGGGCTAGATTTTTGAGACTGGAAACGCTTCATTGTTTTATGTCTTAAGAGCTTGGAAGGTGCAACTTAGCGGTGACACTCACTGATGGTAATATGACAGCGAGCTTGGCTTAGTGAATCAGGAGGCTGGTTACTTTTGGAGATTGACAGTTCTACTCAAGCTTCTGTACAGATTTAGTATTGTGCATTGTAACAGTAGCTCCAGAAATTGAAGGTATTATTTATATTCTAGACATCAAGGGCAGATCAATTGTTTGTTCTTCGTGAAACGGTGCAGGTGAAATTGCTTGCCTGTATAGGAGGCAAAGCTTTTGGTTTGCAAATATTGACCTGTCAACTGGATATTATAACAGTTAATGGTTGATGATTATTACGGAATTCTCCTCAACCAAGGTATTGTTCATATGCTCCCTCAGCCAGTCATAAATAGGTATTTGATGTGCCCCAATTCATCATTTTAGCCAACATTGTTTACATTTAGGGCGTGAGAATTGATATTCAGTTATATATTGGTTTATGTGAGTCCCCATGCTTTCTATTTTTCTTTCCTGATTTTCAAATGTTCCAAAACACATTTTATTTGATATCATATATATTTGGAACAATACAAACACTTCCTTTTTACTGTTACTGCTTGCAACTCTTGTTTGTTGATGACAATGCAAGACTGATTTTTTATCTATAGTGAAGTATACTAGACAAATTTTAAGAATTGGTGTCAAACTTGAAATGATGTTCAACTGTTGTCATATTCATGTTAAAAGAAAGATCCTTGGCATTGCTCTATAGACTTAAGAACCTTACTGGCTAAACTTGAACACCATGGATTAGCCTTTTTAAATGTAGCAATTGAACGTTGTTAATATTTCAAATGTGATGCATGTCTGAATGCAAATTCTTTTATCTGATGGGTTGTTAATTTATCTGTTATTTTTAATGTCAAATTGTTAATAGATCGAGTACTTACAGATATGTATTATTAAGGCCACAGAGATGGTTGTTGCACGTTATTCTATGGCTTAAAAACATATGCACCAAATTCCTCAACTTGGACGTGACAATGGCTCAAGAAGCCAAAGAGTAAGAGTCAACCTATCACTTGGAAAAACTTGATAAAGTATTTAAAACTGTGGCAAAAGCTCAACAAACCTAAAGTACATGGAATATTTAGAATTTGAGAAAAATAGTGAGAGACAATTCTATTCCATAACTTTTGGTTTAGCTTCTTTTGTATTTGACAGTGAATTTTCCCGAGTTTAGCCATCCGAATTAGCCTGAATTTAGCAAGTGTTGATTGCATTGATTTAGTCAATCGGAGTCCTATACTATGTTGCGGGAAACTGCTTGTGAACATATTTGGGAATGGAAACATCTTGGAATTGCAAGGGTTACTGCAGGAATTATTCTGCTGCTGAGAAACGTTTCCTGATCTTATACTGATCAGAAATGGCATTTCTGGTGAGAAAATGGCCAGAAATGGCCGAAAATGTCATTTTCTTGACAGAAAATTGTCTTGAATTCATGTTATTAAGATGGCATGAAAGATGAACATTGGATGAGGTAGTAATCATATTGTGGCACGAGTTTCAAATTTTGTTGATAATACTGGGATTTTTTATGAACGGGAATTAGAAACTATGATTTGATATACCCTTATTAAAGTTTGTTCATTGCATTGATGAAGATGATACCGAACACAGATGGCGTGGTTCTTTAATGAACGTGACAAAAGCAGCATCTCGTACATAGCATAAACTACCTTATACACTTTTTCACAACACACATATCTAATTTGGGATGCAGGCCGGATCTTATGTAAAACATACTTATGTAAAAGTTTCATTACAGTGAAGTCTCTTAAAAACATACTTTGCCACTTGCACAGATTTCTTACCCTTAATTATTTCTTGACCTTGAAGTATTTGTGTTTCACAAGAATTGGACAAGAGGGTTGAAACTTGTATCATACACGTGACTTGAGCAGATGGCCTAGTCAAATTATAATATTCCCATGAATGCAAACTACTAATTTGGAATATGCAAATCTAAACATAAAGGACCTATGCTTTAGCTTACCAACTCAGTAAGTCAGCATTAGTTTAAGAAACTTGTATTTTGGTTGCTTCTGCATGTATAATTTCAGAGCTGCAAGGATTTAAGGTCAAGGAATATCATTCAAACGAGAGAATATCTGTTAAATTTGGCAACTAGGGCCAAATTCCATGTGGGTCATCTTATTTATGGCAGCTGATATTTTTCTTGGATCTCTTTCATCGAGAGGTGTAGGATTGATCTAAAGATCATCCGATTCTGATAAGTATTCATGGAGATATGAATTTATTTGTGTTATTGGATAAATTGTCAAGGTCGGTCAGCAACCAAATAAACCCCACAAGTGCTCAATGTTTTAGTATAAAAGGAGATGACTTGAGAGTCATTTCTTACACTCACACTCACTTCACTCATGATCTTTCTCCACTTGTTTTGGGTTTGGTGGCTAGAGAGATCTAGAGGAAGAAGCCCTAGACGTTGAACCTAAGATGCCCTAGCCGCAGTCTTATGAGGAGATCATCTTGCAGGTAAGAGGAGATCTATATGTTGCCATAGAGGAGACTAATTCGCTGCCCTAATAAGATCTAGACGTAGTCATGGAGGATCATGGAAGAGTCTTATACACAACCCTAATCTCAGCGATGCAAGAAGACAATCTAGTCACAGTCTTGAAGGAGATCTGGCCACAGAGCCCTAGCCACAGTCAGTTCTAATCCGCAGCAGAAGGAAGGCCCTAATCTGCAGCTAGAGGAGGCCCTAATCCGCAGTCAATGATAGGACTGTTTTGGGTTAGTTTCATCCTCTACACAGGTCCGAGTTGAGGGGAAAGGAAGCCGCAACTCATAGAAGGATTCTAGGGTCACTTAAAGGCTGACTTAAGGAGCCGCAGGGTACTGAAGTCTTAACACAGCCGCAGGTCATTTTGGGCAGCTGTAAAGGGAGGCCGAGACTCTATTTTAGGGAGCTGTTCAGCCCAGCAAGAACAAAAGGAAAGGCTGCAGCAATTTCAAGGAAGATTGGGCATGTTTGAGTGGGCTAAGATGATTGTCATCTTGCCCTAACCAGACCTTAAATTGCAGCAGAGATATATCAATCAAGAGGAAGATGCATGCTGTATCTATGTTGAGTTTGTGCTAGGTGGAAGATTATCCATGCGTGGACAGAAGTTTATGCAGCCTGTATGAGCAAGTGAAAACAAGCTACAGTCTTGGGTGTAGGATCTAGGTGACTAATGCAGTCATAGATTGAGCATAGATTTGCATTTAAGAGGACAATTTAGGATGTCCTTCTCAGAGGTTTGATATCCCGGATGAGGTACAGTAAGGTACCTTTGCTAAATCATATCTACAAGTTACAGCTAGCTGCTTTGCTACACTGCAAGCCATAGCAAGCTGCTAAGGCTGTTCCATCACTGTGTTACAATATGCAGCATGTAGGTGACAGCATGTTGGGTGCAGCATAGTAATGAAGTGCTGCATAACGATGATGAGATACAACATGATGAGCTGCAGCATGATGGAGGATGCAACATGATAGGATGCAGCATAATAAGATGCAACATGATAGGATGCAGCATGATGGAGGATGCATCATGATAGGATGCAGCATGATGTAGGATGCAGCATGATGAGATGCAGCGTGATGTTGGATGCAACATGGTGATGGATGCAGCAAGGTGATGGAATCACCTTGGAAGAATGTTTGGCTTCATCTGAATTCAGAACTGCAGTCCATGTCCTCAGATCTGCAACCCCATCTTCATGGTGAAGATGTTTGCTCTTATTTTGTCAAGTCAAGTGTTGACTTCTGATGTATATGTACTATCTCTCTCTGCTGAACTATTGAAGAATATAAGAAGAATTGATCAAAGGTTTCCCCACATTGGGGTTTGTCCTTGGTTGGCGCCACATCTTGTGTCCTCTTGTCTTGGCTTGTCTTCTGCGATTTATGTTTATGTTCTATTTGCGGTTTATTTTAATGCTAACGTGATTGCTAATCTGGAAAAGGTATTGATATAACTATGAAAATTGAAATAAATTGCTCTAAGCATAGAACATACCTAAACTTAACATGGTATTAGAGCTGAGGTGAAGGCAAAGCCCAAGCAAGAGTGAAAGAGCAATCACCGAAGATAGTTGGGAAAGGACAAAAGGATCAATGGATTCCTCATTCCTCTCCAAATTCACCAAGGGTGAAGTCGAAGAGTATTATCAGAATGGCGTAGCGGAAGTTTTTGATGGCCTACCTAAAGATCACTTCAATGAGAAGTCTGGATCTAAGGGTGGAAGGAAAGGCAAATGCCTTGGTTATAATAAGTTCGGCCAATATGCGAAGGAGTGTTCGAATGGCAGGGACGCATCACTTGATGATGATGACAATCATTCCAGGGACATCTTCAATGATCAGAGGAATGACAGTGCAGGTCATCAAGGTAATGGCCGACTCTTCAAGAAAGCAAGGAACCCCAGGTATGAAGAATCAAATGTTGTTTCTGATAAGATAGAGAAGTGCTATCTTGTATTGGCCCTCTCTTTCAGATTCTTTGGGAATTTGGCTTATTGATTGTAGTGCTTCAAGGCACTCCATTGGATAGAAGGGTGCTCTCTCTAATTTGGTAGAGATGGAAACAATTGTGGGATATTACTTGGAGTTGATGCCACCTATCCTAGAAAGGGTGTAGGGAATGTTACCCCTCAATTGAATGAGAGTAACTTTATTCACTTACAAATCTCCTTTATGTACCTGATCGCAAGAAGAACATGGTGTCCATTTCGGCAATGGAAGTCAAAGGTTTCAAGGTGGCATTCATCGATGGAAAGATACGTGTTTAAAAATAAAATTTTCTAAGATGATTTTGAGTTCAGGGTTGGCAATTTGTATCAAGTTGCAGGATGGTCCATTGGGGACCATATCAGTTGACACATCTGATCTATGGCATCGAAGGTCTACTTATGGGGCCCTACCCGATGTGAGTCAGATGGTGACTCAGATGCCTGAATTCAAGAAGAGCATGAAGGTATATGTTTGAGATGTACTGAAGGAAAATCTTACAAGGGGACCATTCCCCTCGTGTAGCAGGTCTACAGGAGTTTGAGATTCATGATCGGGAATCTCATGCATACAGGTTGAAGAAAGTCCTTTATGACTTGAAGCAAAACACCCCGAGCATAGTATGAGAGGATTGATAGCTGTCTGATGAAGTTGAGATTCACTAGGAGTGAAACCGGTCCAAACGATTACTTGAAGGTTGTGGATGATAGACCCCTCATACTGGCACCTTTTGAGGACGACCTATTTCTGACAGGTGCAGATGCTCTCATTTGCAAAAGTAAGAGGGAGTTGGATTCCGGATGTGGAATGGTCAACTGCAAGCCCATGACTACCTCGAGGATCTTAACTTTCAGAAGTTATATGGTGATGATGTCGGACCAGATTTGGGAAATGCCTCTGAGTTTCATAAACTCATCTGCATTGATGTTCTTGGTGAACTTCTGTCTGGATATATGTTTTGCAGTTAGCATGGTGAACTCATATTTGGTTGAGCCTCACTGGATTGGTGCCAAGGATCTTCTGAGATATCTTCGGGGCACACTATCTCATGGTTTGAGATACATTGCCAGAAATATGAAATTGCATGATTATTCGAATGCTGATTGGGCAGACAGTGTGGAGGATCACTAGAGTCCTTCTCAGTTTTGGTTCTCTTTGGATTTTGCTTCGATATCATGGATAAGCAGGAAGCAAAAGTCGGTCGCTATAAGCACCACTGAGACCGAATACATAGCTACGAGTATGATCTCGTGTGGGGATGCCTGGTTGCGGAAGCTCTTCAGTGCGCTGTTTGTACACATGATGAATACCATTGTGATTCTCTGTGACAAGCAGGGGGGGATTCGATTATTGAAGAATCCTGTATTCGATGATAGCTCCAGCAGATAGACATCAGATACTGCATTATTCGTGATATGGTAAGTCGATGAGTGAGGAGGCTCCATCACATTGAGATTGATGTATCGGTCGTAGACATTTTGTCAAAGCCCCGGGGAAAGGTCAAATCTGTGACTTTCCCAAACGACTTGGAGTTGTTGAGAGACCTTATAAGGGCCCTGCATGTTGCATGTATTGAGCTTTGGGAGCTCTGGGGGGCTTGGGGTACTTACTGGGGCGACATACGACCATAGGGCGACTCACCCTCCCTTGGTGGTGCGCTATGTACAGGGTGACAAGTTCAACCTTCCCCTGTGATACCCTGTGGTGACTATGGAACAAGATGATTAGTTCTCCCGTGGCGACTATGGGACAGGATGATTCGTTCTCTTGTGGACAAGATGATTAGTTCTCCTGTTGAGGCATCCTATCCATGCAGTCTGGGACTCATGGGAAGTACCTCTCATCTGATCAGTGAGCAGGGAAATGGAGTTAGGGACCATAGTAGTACTATCGATGGACGCATTGTTGTATCTATCGTACTCCCTATGCTAGGATGACCTCCATTGATCTGGGATTAATGAAACTGATCTGGGATCATTATGAGTGGTTTGAGACACTCTCTTGTGATATTGATCTGGGATCTATGAAACTGATCTGGGATCAATATGAGTGGTTTGAGACACTCTCTTGTGATATCGATCTGGGATCAATAAAACTGACTTCAGGTCAGTAAGAGTGATATGACACACTCTCTTCAGATGAAACTGGCTTCGAGTCAGTAGAGAATGGTATGAGACATTCTCGATCAATTCTTCTTCTTCATGGTTCAGCAGAGCAGAGCTCAGCAGAACAGAGCAGAGCAGTGCAAGGCACTGATGGCAGAGATAGTACAATTGGACATATGGATTAGCGATGGAGTTCTCCCTAGTTGAGAGGGAGTATTAAATTTGGCAATTAGGGCCAAACTCCACGTGGGTCATCTTATTTATGGCAACTGATATTTTTCTTATATCCCTCTCATCGAGAGGTGTAGGATTGATCTAAAGATCATCCGATTCTGATAAGTATTCATGGAGATATGAATTTATTTGTGTTATTAGACAAATCGTCAAGGCCGGCCAGAAACCAAATAAACCCCACAAGTGCTCAATGTTTTAGTATAAAAGGAGATGACTTGAGAGTCATTTCTTACACTCACACTCACTTCACTCATGATCTCTCTCCACTTGTTTTGGGTTTGGTGGCTAGATAGATCTAGAGGGAGAAGCCCTAGACGTTGAACCTAAGATGCCCTAGCCACAGTCTTATGAGGAGATTATCTTGCAGGTAAGAGGAGATCTATATGCTGCCATAGAGGAGACTAATTCGCTGCCCTAATAAGATCTAGACGCAGTCATGGAGGATCATGGAAGAGTCTTATATGCAGCCCTAACCTCAGGCATGCGAGAAGACAATCTAGCCACAGTCTTGAAGGAGATCTGGCCACAGAGCCCTAGCTGCAGTCAGTTCTAATCCACAGCAGAAGGAAGGCCCTAATCCGCAGCTAGAGGAGGCCCTAATCCGCAGTCAATGATAGGACTGTTTTAGGTTAGTTTCATCCTCTACACAGGTCCGAGTTGAGGGGAAAGGAAGCCGCAACTCATAGAAGGATTCTAGGGTCACTTAAAGGCTGACTTAAGGAGCTGCAGGGTACTGAAGTCTTAACACAGCCGTAGGTCATTTTGGGCAGCTGTAAAGGGAGGCCGAGACTCTATTATAGGGAGCTGTTCAGCTCAGCAAGAACAGAAGGAAAGGCTGGAGCAATTTCAAGGAAGATTGGGCATGTTTGAGTGGGCTGAAGATGATTGTCATCTTGCCCTAACCAGACCTTAAATTGCGGCAGAGATATATCAATCAAGAGGAAGATGCATGTTGTATCGATGTTGAGTTTGTGCTAGGTGGAAGATTATCCATGCGTGGACAGAAGTTTATGCAGCCTGTATGAGCAAGTGAAAACAAGCTAGTCTTGGGTGTAGGATCTAGGTGACTAATGCAGTCATAGATGGAGCATAGATCCGCATTATAGAGGACAGTTTAGGATGTCCTTCTCAGAGGTTTGATATCCTGGATGAGGTACAGTAAGGTACCTCTGCTAAATTATATTTACAAGTTACAGCTAGCTGCTTTGCTACGTTGCAAGCCATAGCGATGATGAGATACAGCATGATGAGATGCAGCATGATGGAGGATGCAGCATAATAAGATGCAGCATGATGGAGGATGCAACATGATACGATGCAGCATGATGTAGGATGCAGCAAGGTGATGGAATCACCTTGGAAGAATGTTTGCCTTCATCTGAATTCAGAACTGCAGTCCATGTCCTCAGATCTGCAACCCCATCTTCATGGTGAAGATCTCTGCTCTTATTTTGTCAAGTGAAGTGTTGACTTTTGATGTATATGTACTCTCTCTCTGTGCTGAACTAATGAAGAACATAAGAAGAATTGATCAATGGTTTCCCCACATTGGGGTTTGTCCTTGGCTGGCGCCACATCTTGTGTCCTCTTGTCTTGGCTTTTCTTTTGCGATTTATGTTTATGTTCTATCTGCAGTTTACTTTAATAAAAATGTGATTGCTAATCTGGAAAAGGTATTGATCTAAGTATGAAAATTGAAATAAATTGCTCTAGACATAGAACATTACCTAAACCTAGCAATATCACTGGAGAATTTGTAGTCAGAATTATTCAGCTATCCTCGACTAATATGCCATATTTCTTAGATTTTAAAAATGTGCTCTCGCTGCTGCTGAGGGTGATGATTTGAGACACCAGCATTATCATCAAATCTTAAAACTCTCCTTCGTCTTTATATATTTATTATTTATTGTTTTCACACATTGGATTTTTACACTTATTGAAATTTTGTAGTTGTAAGCCCATTTTGCTGAACATAGGTTATATGAGTGACCCATTTTGCTGGTGAGTCTGAGTTGACTAGGGGAGTTTTATGACTACTCCCCCGTAGCCCCTAATTTAGTCACTGATTCATTTTTTAGTGATTTCAGGTGGTTGATTGAGCTGATATTATATTTTGATAGGCTTTATACATTTGAGTCGATTGTAGTTAAGTGATGAAGTTATCATTTCTTTTCGAGGAAGAAAGTTTTGTATTTGTTATTTAAAGTAAGAAATCAGCATATGCATTAGATTGCCTTTTCGGGCTCAAAAGTAAGAGTCTTTTGAGCTGTCCTGTAGCTATCCCTGCTATTCTCTTACTACATATGGTTTTTCTAGGCTCCTTCGAGATATTTGTAGTTCTTGACTCACATTGCATTTCACAAGAACTGGACAAGAGGTTTGAAACTTGCATCATATGTGTGACTTGGGCAGAAAGCCTAGTCAAATTATACTATTGACATGAATGCAAACTACTAATTCGGAAAATGCCATTTTAAATATAAAGGGCCTATGCTTTAGCTTTACCAGCATAGTAAAACAGCAATTGTCTAAGAAACTTATATTTTGGTTGCTTCCGAATATATAATTTCACAGCTTCAATGATCTAAGGTCAAGGAATTATCAATCAAAATAGAGAGAAGAGAATTACTGGAATTTATAGTCAGATTTATTAAGCTACCCTTGACAAATCTGACATTTTTTAGATTTAAAAAATGTGCCCACACACTGTTCTTGATGATGTCATGGTTTGAGACAACAACGTTATCATGAAATTTTAACACTTGCTTTTATATATAAATATTTCACGCACTGGATTTCTCCATTGAATTTTGAAGTAATGGTACCCCTGTTTTGGGCAACAAAGCTTATAATATATATTAGAGATCCATTTTGCTGGTGAGATTGAGTTGACCAGGTGATTTTTGTCTACTCCCTCTTAGCCCCTAAAATAGTCACTGATATTTCATCGTTTAGTGATTTCAGGTGGTTGGATCACTGATATTTCGTCTTTTAGTGATTTCAGGTGGTTGATTGATCCAATGTAATGAAGTTATCATTTATTTAAGAAGAAAAGTGTTTTATTTGATATTTCAAGTATAAAATCAACATATATGTCAGATTTCCTTTAGAGGCTCAAAAAATTGTCTTTTGTTATAGCTATTGGTGCTTCTTCTATTACTAATTATTATAGTCTTCCTAGGCTCCTTTAAGGCAGCCTTCACAAAAGAGACTCCGTCTCTTTATATTCAGCCCAATGGCTACAAAACTGGATACAATAGCATCCAAAGAAAAAAAAGACAAACTCAAACACGGAAAAGTAGTGTTTATTGAACCCTTCATCAGGAAAAAAAAACATTCAGAAGCTGATCATTGGTTTTTCTTCTGAATTTTAGCTCAGTGAGGATCCCTTCCTGCATTAACAGTGCTTCCTTTCATCGCTGAGTAGCTAAAGAATCGAACTTTCAGAAAACATGAGTAAAAGATAGAACTTCAAATCTCCCTTTATACTCCAGAAATTGATTCATGATGCGTTCTATGATTAAGTTATTGAATTTGTACTTACTATTTGTCAATTTATTGGTCATCAATTTAGAGTAATCAAATACTTGCAACTTTTTTATACGGCTATCATCAATGTTCTGTCCAATCGTTGTGCCCTGCCCACCTGCTAATTTTAGTTTGAAATGGTGTGATTGATCAAGGGATAGAATAACACTAGTCCCACACATAGTTGTCCAATCGTTTGTGCCCTGCCCACCTGCTAATTTTAGCTTGAAATGGTGTGATTGATTAAGGGATAGAATAACACCAGTCCCACACATAGTTGGTGTTCTCTGGTAAGCTTCGTTAAAAAAATTCCCAAGGCTGATTATAGTCTATAACAGGTTCCCTTAGATTTTTGGCCGGTTTTTCTTTTGAAGTATTCTAGTTTCCATCACAAACACCTTTATTCCTTGAAAGATCATTTTATTTTTTGATAATTAGATAGTCCAAATTTCAAAACAAGGTAAAGCCTTGGAAGCTCTTTTAGAGTTGACTACTATACAAGAATGAGAGCATTCCACCACAGACATCTGATTCATTTATTTTTTCCACTTCAAATTTGAATAACTTTTTCATATTGCTTTGAGTAAAAATGCACGGAACAAATAAGTGATCAACAAATTCCTCATTGTTCTTGCACATAATGCATCTTCTAGGCCCCATGTAATTTTTTTTTTATTGGCAATTGTACCAGGATAAAATTTTGTTGTCTAAAGCTAACCATAGAGATTTTTCGCTTTCACAGGGCTTTCCATCTTCCATACTAGATGCACTATCAAATTTTTTCCCTCTTGCCCTTCTTCCATCTTTGTTTTATATATTAGTTTAGATGTGTATCTCTCTTCCCCTGATTCTTTGACCACTTGATTAAATGGCACTATAATTTAATACTCAATTGGGTCTACCCCTTAGCTTTAACTCTCTATAGATTCACGTCCTTTGCCATTTTCCTACCCTAGGACCAAACATTCGTTCCATTATTTGATGTTGCATCCTCTATTGAGTAAATCCTTATGGGATGGAGATATTTGAGACAGGACTTTCCATCTTCCATACTGGATGCACTATCAAATTTTTTCCCTCTTGCCCTTCTTCCATCTTTGTTTTATATATTAGTTTAGATGTATATCTCTCTTCCCCTGATTCTTTGACCACTTGATTAAATGGCACTATAATTTAATACTCAATTGGGTCTACCCCTTGGCTTTAACTTTCTATAGATTCACGTCCTTTGCCATTTTCCAACCCTAGGACCAAACATTCGTTCCATTATTTGATGTTGCATCCTCTATTGAGTAAATCCTCATGGGATGGAGAATTTTTCCCAAATATCGAACAATCTGAAATTACTTATATAACCAATCCAAGGGTCTTTCCCTATTCTTACCTTGGGCCTTCTACCAATATTTTAGGCAAACCAGTTTCCAAGTGATGAAAAAAGATATTTCTATAGTTTTCCATACTATAGAACCTCAACGTAGTGTTTCATTTCGTGTTTGACCCATTCTTTTATAGAAGTTCTTTTCAAACATTTGTTCTTTATAACCTTCCCCTACAACTCTTCATTGTGGAGTAACCCCTATAGGTTTTTTGCAACTAGATTTGGTCCAATGGTTGGGATGTGGTCCAATGGTTACAAGTGGAGATTTGTTCCCACAATCCCCAAGGTCCAATCCCAAGCAAGAATATGTATGCTTGAGCGGTGCTCCAAGTGTGATTTCTTCTAGTGAAAAGGAGGATTTTTTGCAACTAGAACCATAAGTGCCCAATTTCATGACATTCAATGTATTGAAACATGGTCCTCTAGGAGTCCAACTTCTAAGTCAAAGCTTATTCTTTCAAATGGTCTTAATATCTATAAGTAACCCTTCTCAAAGGTTACTAGCAATTTAACCACTTTTATGTCTTCTATATAAAAAAGAAGAGCAATAAAATGGCCTAAAGACATTGCCCACTCCTATAGAACTTTTGAAATCCAAAGCTCCAAAGAAAAATCCAAATTTATTGCAAACATGTTAGCTCCTTTCATGGATTAAAGATTGCTTTCTACTTTTTAAGCCATAGGTCAGAGGGTCTCCATAATTGGTTTTGCCTAAGGATTAGTTTTGCATTCCTTGGGTCTTTCACCATGAAACAAATCCATCCACGACTATAATATGAAATGTAGGTATGTAACCGGGGACAAGCCTCCATACCTCAAAGAGTCAATTATGAATAGCTTCCCTTTCATTATTTTCCCTATGAAGTACTTAACTAAAGCTTTTTTTGTTTATATATATATATATATATATATATATATATATATATAGTAAAAATAATATAAATAATAATAGACATAAACAATGATTAATTAACTAATAATTAGTGGGGAAGAGGCATGTCTCTACAAACATGACCGTTCGTGAAAGGGTACTTACCCGACTATATATACAAGAGTAAAAATAATATAAATAATAATAGACATAAACAATGTTTAATTAACTAATAATTAGTGGGGAAGAGGCATGTCTCTACAAACATGACCGTTCGTGAAAGGGTACTTACCCGACTATATATACAAGACCCTTACTCTCAATTGTATCATTATTCTTATTCATACATTTAATATATATTCTTTTATCTTAATGGAGATCTACATATTCCAAGTCTTTTGGAGTATTTAACTTGAAGAACAAACTTTGTTCGTTCCATTTGATATCAAAGTTGTTTGATCCTTTGGCCGCTCCACTATTGCACATAGCCACGTTCTTTGGTCCCAACTTTTGGCCTTTGATATTCGTCAACCTTGTTGCCATTGGAGCGTTTCGCTACAAGAGTTTGGAGCTTTTTCAATTCGTCAATTGGCCTTTCGCCATAAAGAAAAAAATAATAATTAAAAAAAATGAAGGCTTTGGCCATATTAAATAATAATAATAATAATAAAAAAAAAAAATTATAGAAAAAATAAAAAAAGGAAATATGTATTATGAAAAGTAATAATAATAATATACAAAAGAGAGAATATATAGTAAAAAAAAAGAATACATAGTTATAAAAAAAAACTAAAACATAAAAAAGGTACATATAATAAAAAAAATCATCTTTTTGAAAAAATATGTAAAAAATTATTAAAATAAGGCGACTACTTGGCTGCTGCACCATAGCGGCCATATGCAACCTTGTCAAATGTCCCTCCTACCCAGCTACAGGGCCCTTTTCCTTCAGTCGACTCGTCATCTAGCTGTCTGTCTTCCTATTCTAGTCGTTTCCACCACCTTAGAAACATCCCAACCCTTGTTGATCTCACTGCCTCAACAAAACCTCGAATAAATGACTTGTTTTTCCTTCATCGCTGATAAGAAATCATTTCAAAGCCATTGCTGGCAAATTTATGCGAACTTAAGAACACTGTCCGCCATCTCTTGATTAAATATTTGCATGGAATTGTGCCTTGCAACAAAGAAATCCTATGATAAGAATATAACCATAAATCTTGCAAGTGGAATAAACCCGTGCCACGGCTGCATCGTGTAGCTCTCCGTGCATATTATGAATCGTGTAAAAACTCGTTAGGTCGACTAGGATACTGCCTTGGCCATTATTTTAATGTAACAACCAAGTCTATAAGCAGAATCCCTTGTCACCTATTGATCACTGGACGTGTTGGGTCATAAAGGACTTATTTGAAGCATTGCAACCTTTCACAAAATAAAATTACCATTGCCATTTGTTTAATCAAGCTGTTGTTGCGACATAAAACATGATACTCCAGAAACATATCAAATCGGTTGATACATATGTAAGGATAAGAGGTTAAGCAAAATTTAAATGTGAGTGGAATCGACACTATGTGGTGTAACTTTATATACATATATGCATTCAACAAAAAGAAAAAAAAAGTTATTTAACCCAAGGGTATTAAAAAAAAACTATAAAAGTGTTACTTTAAAGATGACGCTACAAAAAGAAAAAAATGAAAAAGTTTCCCGACTTAAAGACCACAGTGAAAAACAACTGACACAAATTAAGAAGCTTAAAAAGGACAAGAAGTCATTGAAAAACAAGGTACAACAACTTATTGAGAAAGAAACATCAAATGTAGAAGTTCAAGTAGAAGAGAAAGGAATAAATATTGATCCAGTGAATATCATAACTCAAGAACCCTGACAAACTGGTTGAAGAAAATACACATTAGATGTTGTAGTTCAGATGATAAACACCCCAAGTGAAGGCTCTGTAACCAATTCAATAACATCGTCACTTGAAGTAAATTAAGATACCACCACACACATGATAGGGAAAACACAAACCAAAAGAACACTTTATCTGCATCTGAATCACATGAACAAACATCTCAATCAATTGATGAATCCATATCACTCAGAACATAAACAACAAACTTATGTTCCGAAGACTACTAATGTCAGTACAATTCAGTGTTGTGATAACAATTCACACGAAGTATTCAATAACCACAAGATTCCACAGAAGATTAGTTTAGGATGGTTAGATCCATTCTCAATGCGACAATTTTGTTTATCACTTGGAGCATCATATTGCCTTGTTTCGACGAAGATGACAAGTGCGAGATAAGAAGACATTCGAAACGGAAAAAATAGATCAAGCCTTTCATTAGTAAGCTTTGAGGACAAAGCTTTTTGAGGAGGAAGACAATGTTATGAATAATATATATATATAATATATAATATATATAATATATATATATATATATATATATAAATAAAATATATAAATAATAATAGACATAAACAATGATTAATTAACTAATAATTAGTGGAGAAGATGCATGTCTCTACAAACATCACTGTTCCTGAAAGGGTACTTACCTGGATATATATACGTGACCCTCACTCTTAACTGTATCATCATTCTTATTCATACATTTAATATATATTCTTGTATCTTAATGGAGGTCTACATATTCATAGTCTTTTGGAGTATTTAATGTGAAGAACGAACTTTGTTCGTTCCATTTCCATAAATCCCTAGACTTTTGACATGCCTACATTTGAGCCTAACACCATCTCCAGCTTATCAAACTTGACTCTAATGCACTTTTGATATTTGATCTTTTTGCTTAACTTAGTTCTCTCTTTTGCTTCATGTAGTATCATCTCTAAGATCTTTGAGTTGACCTTCACACTCTTGAACCACTATATATCATCTGGGAAACTTTCTACCTTTCCTTACATCTTTGGATTGGGGAATTGCTTGTCAGTGCATTGTTCAAATCATCATCAACATGACTAATTGATGGAATACCTATATGAAAAATGTGGAAACAAACCTTTTGTTGGTAAAAATGGAGCTACCCTCATAGGAGTGCTTGGTGGAGTACCATCATTCCACTCTCTTTGTTCTCCTCTTAAGCTTTGTAATGGTCCAATATCGTCTTGGAGTACCTTTTGGATTACATGCTCACCATTTGGCTAAATGTTGATTTGGATCTATAATTTGATGTTAGAGGATTTATTGGAATATAAATTTTGCTTATCTCCATGGTGGCACAACCTCTTGATGTGCCTTGAATATGGGGGCTATGATATGAGGGCTCCCCTTCATAGTCCACTTCATGTGGCTCCTTCATGAAACTAACGTTAGTATTACCTCATAATAAAAGAAACACTAACAACTAACTTCAAAATATACATAAAATTTATTTAATGATTTGCAAGCTCCATCACTTCCCCATTCAATGCCATCAAAGCCCTAAAGATACTCATCTTGAATATATCTACTCCATTTCCTTATCACAGTTCACCACTCGCTACACACTTATCCATCTTCAATGCCTCATAATAATGAGAGAAACACAAAAAACTTTCCCATTACATGTTTCACATTACATGTTATTGTTGTTGTGGTGATTGCAACTAAAATAGAGAAGAGTTGCTTCACCAATGAGTGATGGCTAGACCTTTAGTATTGTCACAAATAAAACTTTGTTGCAATCTCTCCTATGGTGTCATGCCAAATTCAAGATGCCATGACTACAAGCTCACCAAACCACCTTGTTTGACCACCCTTTGACCACTATAGGTGTACCAATATGATTTGTTCAGTACTCAAGAAGTATGCATGACAATGGGAAGCCTAGCAATCAACTTAGGCCCCATTTCTTGATCAAGCACCTAATTTATGCCCATGTCACATAAATAATTTGAAATGATAGTTCTTTGCATAACAATGTTGTTGACGGTGCTAGACCCGTCAACATTCAGGGGATCTCCCCGATATGAAGTCCCAATCAGACCTCACACCGTTTGGTGTAGGAGCCCCATTCGATATAATTGCTCGGTTGCCAAATACTTAGAGATTTGCCTCAGCTCTCGCTGTCAATACAAGAGAGTGATACAATGGTATCTTCGAAAAGCGAGGTGAGTGTGCAACACAACTGTGTCTAGGTTCTCTTACTACAAAAGGAGGAAGAAAGATGAGCCTCTAAGTGAGAGGCAATAGTACCACCCAGGAAGAGACACACATGAACCAGAAATGTCTGTCCAACATCTAGCGAAATAGTCCACAGCGGACGCGACAACCGTTAAAACCAATGAACAAGAGAAGATCCGTTTACCATCCAATGGAATAGTCGACATCGGATGTGACTGTTGTTATAACCGATAATCAAGGAAAGGTCTCTCTAGTATCTTGCAAAATAGTCCACAAGGATGAGGCAACAATGACAACCATTACAACACATTCCCAACAAGATAAACATTAAAACAACCGAAATAGTTCAACTATTTTAGTACATGTGAAAGCAAACATGAAATACAAATGCTCACATAATTGTCTTACAAACATCCATAAGTCATGCATGGAAATGTGCTAGCCTGAAAAAGCTTCTGTAATTAAGAAAAAGTTCTAAGACACAAATTTACATTGCACATGACTAACCCTAGTAGTGGGACATTGGAGCAACTCCTTGCTCCTCAAAGAACTCACTGATCTCTCTAATGCTATGCGGGAGGAGCCAAGGTGAAAAGTACTTTGCTCATACAATGAGGGGTATATATAGCCAAGGGGTGATGCTTGCCCCTTGTGACACTTTGACTACCCTTATCACTATTCAACTTCATATGACTTTTCAACTGACATGACTCTTCATATTCATGTGTGTCCATTGGACTTCCACTTTAAATACATTTGATTTACAATATACATGGCCCTTAATAGTGATGTGTCCTTTTACAACTCATGACACGACTTGACATGACATTGATGACATGGACTAGCTTGATGATGTGGCAATGTCAAGCCGCTATTGTTGCGGAGTGATATATGTGTTCTTGGATATGCTTTCTTTTCTCCTCCACATAACTTGATGATGCAGGGTCTTCAATGATCTTTGGTCTTGAGAGGTGGTTGTATACATGTGTTCCTTTTGTTTGCTATTGATAGGTTCCTTTGTTTGTCCAACTACAAGTAAGTCTTTAGGCATGTTTCCTCCTCCTTCATCATCTCACCATGATTTGACAATGTACCCGTTCCTGCAAGTCACTCATGACAGGGCGACATCAATTTGAAAACTCCCTAGTTTAAGATGATGCATTGTTATCCATGAATTGAGCTCGGGACATGTGACAAGCTGGGAAAGAGGATCCAGTGATTGCGCATGGCAGTTCCAGGTGACAGGGAGAGAGGTTGAGCACTAAGACTGCGCAGAGCGCAGCTCAAGCTTGACTAAGGAACTTCTGAGCACAACCCTCACTAGAGGGGAAAATTGCGCAGTGGCCACTGGGAGTCAAGATTGCGCAGTTGAGACAGTTCATGGCTAATGTGGGATGGGACCCTGGGAGACAGATCTGCCCAGTTTTTAGAGGCAAGGAGAATTGACAGCAGAGAGACATGGAGAATGGATCTGCGTAGTTCATGAGGTCAGTGAACTCCGGTTGAGTGAGGACATTGGGGGA
This sequence comes from Pinus taeda, assembly GCA_000404065.3. Lineage (NCBI taxonomy): Eukaryota > Viridiplantae > Streptophyta > Pinopsida > Pinales > Pinaceae > Pinus > Pinus taeda. Next base: position 83,266 of record APFE030231880.1, on the reverse strand, counting down.
CACTTTTGCGCAGTTGAGGCCAAGGGACGTTGGGTTCTCTGTGCTTTGCGGGGTTCCAACAGGCAAGGGGAGGAGCTTGAGGACTGGGATTGCGAACTGCGAAGTTCAAGTCAAATTGGGAGGAACTACTGCGCAATTCTGGGGATGAAGGGAGGTTACTGAGCTCCGGAATTGCATAGTGCAACTTCCCTGGGGGACAGTGAATGCGCAGTTCCAGGCAGCAAGGTTGCATCATTGAGGGCTGAGATTGTGCAGTGTGCAGTTCAGTTTGGGTCCGGTGAAGTTGAGTTGCTTGGTCGGGAAGGTTTTCGGAAAAATGGCCAAGTGCGGGAGGAAGATGAACTCGTGAAGAAATTGAACTTGTGATCACACACTTAGCATACTTTGACTATATAACAACATAGACCACTAGAAAAATAAGTCAAAGCATTACCCTCTTTGTGACTGTCTCATAACAAGAAGCGACAAGTGTGACAATTGAGATAGACTTTAGGACAACTGTGACGACACTTGTGCGACAATGCTCAATGCTCAAAACTTTGTGTATGAGTGCAACAGGGGTTTACATAACTAGGACAACTCGAATACACAAAGACGAACCTTCGAAACCACCAGAAAAGGTCAAAAAGCATGGAAAAACAGTGAAACATGCCAAAAGATGATAGTTGATCAAACAAAGAAAATGGGTGAAAGGACTCTAAGAAATCTCATGAAATTAGCTCAAGTGTTTGCAACAATCAAGGGAAAGACCAAGGAAGGCTCTGAAATTTGAGTGCAAGCCAAAATTTTGGAGGGGTGTTGTAGCGACTACAACACTTGGCGACACACTGGTTGAATGCTAGTTTCCTTGTTGATGAGGCTCATCATTCGGTAAATATATGGACCTTAATACACCTCCAAGCTTACTAAAATCAACTCTTCTCACAATTACTTACATGTTTTAATTATATTTTGCTTAATGAGATGAGTAAAAGTAAGATGTTATGTCTAGTGGTCTAATGTGCATTTATTGTAGGTTTTTGGAGCAAATTATGGCAATTATGGCTAATTAAGGTGCAAGAACTCGAATGAGACAAGAATGAGAGATTGTAGGAGATGGATCTTCCGCATTAAATCCTCACTCATTCAAGTATCCCTCAATCAAATCACACTAGCTCGGAGTTGCACGCAGCTGAGTCATGAGGATCATTGGCAGCCGAGCCAGTGATAGTTAAGAACCAGTGCATCTTGAGATTCGGAGCCAAGCCTCCCTAGATTTAAGGAAGTTGTTGGAAACTGCAATGGTATAAATAAGGAGGCCTAGAGCTTCATAAGGATTCAGATTTTTTACGCAAGATAACTAAGCACTTTCGAGTTGAAGGATTTTGACAAAACACTGTTATGTTTTTTTTTGATATGTTAATGAAGATGAGCATTCCCTTGATCCAGCACTGAGTTGACTCTGAGGGCTGAAGCTCTTGGGTTAGGGCCCAACCTTAGCTGCATAGGTTCCTCTTACTATATTTGTATGCTTAGGTTATTTCATAGATTACTTGTGAATTGATTTTGGCATTGTTACATTACAAGTATTGGTGAATTTGATTAGTTTGCTTCCATTTGTGCATATAATAGTAGATTTAGAGAGAAAGAAATACCAAAAACGCCAATAATAGGTGGATCTTTCCTCATTCCTCCCTTCAGAGACCATGGTTTGAGGAAAAACCCTCATTCAGCCCAAAAAGACAGAATTCTGGTTTCTTATGAAATTTAGGGTTTTTATGCTAACTAGGTTAGCATCTTTCAGTTTTCAAAGATAGGTTCAAGTTGTTGTTTCTGATATCTCCTGTAATGGCCTGTTTTGAGGTTGATTTGTGAGAAATGCATCACGAAAGATAGGAGAAGATCGCTGCTCGCCTCCTAAGCCATTTGATCGATCACAACCATCTCTCTCCACACCTAACCCACCCGCCATACAATTAAGAAGAATTAACATTCATGTTTTCACAAAAAGACAAAAAGAAGAAGGTTGTTATGCTTATTCATATGCACAACAATTAAGTGTTTGATTAGATCATATTGCATGCTTAGGTTAGTTAGGGTTTCACATGTGTTAGCTTAGAATTCTTCTGAAGCAAGGTATCTTAACAAATAGCTAGATGAGTGGTGTGTTTTAAGCATCTATTTTAGTCTTTCTTTATTGCAGTAGATAGCATTTCAATTCTCTCAATTAGGGTAAAATTCTCCTTTCTCGATTGGTAATCGAACTTTTTCTAAATTAATAGAAGGATGCTTTGAGAAACCCTGGTGGTATATCGCCTAGATCAACAGTGACAAAAGAGAGGACTCATTGCATCTATTTGTGTATACAACACTGTCACCTCCAAGTTTGAACGAACCCCGGGTTGACGAAGTAAAGTTGGTAGCCCCAGGGGCTGCAACGTTCTTGCTGCAATACTGGTGCTCATCACTTGTCTTAGTTTTTTTTTTTGGTTCTCTAAGTGTAGGGCCTTGGTCCTTCAGGGAATATTGATTCATCGTGAAGATTACTTTGGCTTCTCCACTTACACAATGGGTAGACACGGTCCCCTTTGTACCTTGTCAGTTGAACACAACATCAGATTAAACCATGTCACAATGTTTCAAATTAGGAAAGGTAGTTTAGCTCGCGAGCTTAAGATTTTTAGAGTACAATTTTTCATCTCTGGTGTTGCTCCGCTGCCAGTAGGTTTGGATAGTACCCTGGCAGAGTCATGCAGAAACACAAGCATTGCTCTAATGCCAATGAGCTTGGAAAGTACTCCAGTGGAGTTGCTTGCTTCACCTCTTTGCGTAGGAAGCGTTTCTCTTCTTTTTCCTTTATTTATTTATTTAAAGAGAAATGTGCATCAACACTTATTTATTTTGGGGAAAAAGAGGGATTCCAACTTATTGAGATCAGGAGAGGTTGTTCCTTCATAGAAGCATATAAAGACCTCTGATTTAGGTTTGCTCGTTTAGATTTTCCCCTTCTCCATTTCTACTAGTTGGATAAGCTTGAAAACACCAAAGCAAAAAACTAACTATAGGCATGAGGTTCTCGGACTGGACACAGGTTCATGGTTGTACTAAAACTCTCCTTACGAAGGAATTGTATTTTCCGCCAGAACTTTATTGGCCGAAAGGTGCAATCAATACAAGGAAGATAGACACAGGACTAGCCAAGTGCTGCAATGTCACAAGAATATTTGAACTTCATCCACACACACACTTGGAAGCCACGACGCAGTAAGGCACAACACTTATTTACATAGGCCAAAAAATAAAGAACTGAAGAAAACATAACAGAAAACAACGAAAGAATGTGTGTAGGAAAGTAGATGTTTTACGGGAGGATGGGTTCTTTTCCATACACCAAGAAGTAAGGGGAGGTGTTCAGAGAAGGTTTAGGTGTGACTCAATCAACCAATAAGGCATTCACCAAAGCGGAGTGCCAGTTTCGCTTCTCAAAGAATATGGTCTTTTTGATGATATAGATGAGGGTCTGATTTGTGGATTCAACAAGACCATTCCCCTGTGGATAATAGTTAGAATAATACTTCAATATGATACCATTTTCCAATGCAAAATCATAAAGATTTAGCGAGGAAAAATATGTTGCATTGTCAAAAATAAGTGACATAGGAATGCCAAACTTGGAGATGATATTCTATTGCAAAAATATGTTGAATTCTTGATCATTGACTTGTTTTAGCGCAACTGCCTCTGTTCACCACGTGAAATAATCTATAGTAGTCAAAATATTGGTGCTGCTTTGATGAATGTGGGAAAATTTCCCCAATGATATCCAAGCCCCATTGTTGGAACAATTCTTCCACTTGCAACGGGCTGCAGTGGGGCTGCTGACTTCTGATTTCTGCTGGCACACCTTTGATAGACCAAACACTTGTGGGCATAGGCATGTGCATCCTTGAATAATGTAGGCCAATAGAAACCAACCTGCATGACCTTGTGTGCTATAGTGTTTCCTGCGAAGTGTCCCCTAGTTGGTTCGTCGTGGAGATCACGTAAAACCTTGTCTAAATCATGTGCCTCCTGAAACCTGAGCAATATCCCATTGTGGTGCTATCTGAACAACACTCCATGCACCAATTGATATGACGGTGCTTTGAGTCGGAGTTACCTCTTCTGCCACATAGAGAAGTGAGAGGGCACGGTGCCATGCTCAAGGTATTGGCTCACATCTGCATACCAAGAGTTTCTGTCGAAAGTAGGGGAGGCTCGCTCAACATTGTACATTTCGATCTCTTGCTCCCATCTTGTGAGCTCTTCTTCTTCCTCTTGTGTGCTGACTTCTTCTGCTTCTAACTTGAAAATACCATGACCCTTGATGCTGTGAACTGGTTTGATGTCAAGATCATATTCCTATAATCCGGTCATCCAATTCGCCCTTCTTTCAACCAGCGCTTGCTGAACAAGCAGTGATCTGATGTGGAACAAAGATAATACAATGTTTTTTCAACAGATAGGGTCTGAAGTGCTTTACCACCTTGTATACTGCATAAGCTCTTTTATCCATGATGGGGTAGTTTAGCTCTGGTCCTTGCGAGCTCACGCTCATGAAGGAGATAGGTCGTTCGTTGTTCAACTCATCCTTCTGAGTGAGCACAATAGCAAGAGAGGTGTCAGAAGCGAAAGTGTAGAGAAAGAAGTCTTTACTGAAGTTTGGTATGTACCAATGTTTTTAAAACTGGAACCGGTGACTGGAGCAGTCCACCTAATGAATCAGTTTACCGACTGGAACCGGTCTAACTGGGACTGGTTTGGTCTAAATGAATCGGTTTTAGAAAAATACATTAAATAATTAATTTTTAATGAAACAAAACTATTATTAAGATTTAAAACCATGATTCCAAGCCAATCGAGACAAAATATGAAAAGTTTGTTCATTTATATACCATGTAAAGGTGAATATATCAAAATGGCACCGAGTGCAATACATATCATCGACAAAATAGAAAAATACATAAGAAATGAGGCTCTAAATGGCCTATAAAGTCCAAAAACAATGCTGCAAGCTATGAGGCCATTGGCCTAATACAAGTCTACAGTGTACACATGATCAATCATCAAGTTCATCATCACTACTAGCCACAGGATCATCATCAGGAGCTACATAGACATCATCTAGTTCAGAGTCTGAGGATGCCTCAGCCTGATCTGCAACCTCAGTAGCAATGCCACCAATAATAATAGAAGTGGACCTAATGGAAGCACGAGTTTGTCGACCTACACGACTAGTGCCTTCCATCGGTTCTTTGCCTTTTCTTGATGCCGCTACTGATCTTGGTTCTGGCGCCGCCACAAAATCTGCTTCATCCCCCGCTAAAGCCATGTCGATATCAAAATCAGCCTCAAACATAGGATCTTCAGTCTCCTCCACCCATTCTGATGTTGGATCAATATCGTCCAACACAATCAGATCTAGATCAGGTGTTTTGTTCATCATTTGGTTCCTCCTCAGTCGAAGGTTGTATTGCACGAAAACAAGATCATTTAACCATTTTTGTTCCAAACAGTTTCTCTTCTTCGTGTGTATGTGCTCAAAAACAGACCAATTGCGCTCACAACCTAAAGCACTGCAAGTTTCACTGAGGAATCTAATTGCAAACCTTTGCAATTGAGGACACTGGCCACCAAATGACTCCCACAAACTCACAAACACTCATAATCACTCCAAATCAGATGTGTGAGATAAATGAGAGGGAGAGGGGCCTCTTAAAGGCTTGGAGAGGGTGTTTTTGGAGGGAAAGCACCCTCAATTTCCCTCCAAAACCCCTAAACCTCATTGGAAAATCCACTCTGTGGGTCCTCGGTGGGCATGGTAGGTAACTAGCTGGTTTGCTACAAACCGGCCGGTTCCGTTCTAAACCGGCCGGTTAGGGCCAAAATCTCACCAAACATCCTCCTTAACTGGGTTTTTGTTCCGGTTCCAACCGGTGGCCCTACTAACCGGCCGGTTAGACCGGTAACCGATTAGCTAGGCCGGTTTTAAAAACTATGGGCTGTACAACGCTGGTGCTTCTGATATTGCTTGTTTAATACAGGTGAACACATCCTTTTCTCTTTTATCCCATTTATAGATTGTGTCTTTCCTGATCATCCCCTGTATTGGTTTAACGATATGAGCATAGTCAGAGATGAAATTTGTAAGGAAGTAGATCTTCCCCAAGAAAGACTGCATAGCTTTCTTGTTCATTGGGTGGGGAATCTGTGTGATGGTTCGAACCCTGTCCGGATCTACCTTGATCCCACTTTTAGCAATAATATGTCCAAGCAGGTTACCCTTGGACACTGCGAAGATATTCTTCTTGGGATTCAAGGATATCTCATATTTTTGGCATCGCTCAAAATTTTTCTTCAGGTGGTGCAGGTGGTTTGACAGTTGTTTGGAAAACACTGGCACATCATCGAGGTAGATCACTACGCTATGTCCAATAAGCCCACAGAAGGCGATGTTCATTGCACGTTGGAATGTTGCACCTACATTGGCCAGCCCAAATGACATTCATCGAAATGTGAACGTGCCCCACTTAGTATGGAACGTAGTTTTTAGCCTGTCAGGCTCTGCTACCAAAACTTCGTTGTAACCCGAGAAACCATCTAGCAAAGAAAACATTTCTGCCCCATATACTATTTGCAATATCTGCTCCATGGACGACATTGGGTAATTATCCTTGTCCCAGGCATGGTTAATATTGCGGAAATCTACACATAGGTGGATCTCCCTGGACTTCTTCCTTACAGGGACTAAGTTAGATACCCATGTCGAATGTCGCACCTTGTAAATGATCCGAGCATCCAAAAATTTTCACAATTCCTTCTGCATGAGGGGTTCAAGCATAGGATGAAATTTCCTTAATTTTTGCTGAAAAGGCTTGGCCCCTTCCTTGATTGGTATCACATGCTGGATTATTCGCATGTCAAATGTCTTGAGATCGTTGTACGTCCATGCGAAGACATCACAGTACTGATTGAATAGGTGGACAAAATATTTCCGCTCTTGTGGTGCACAACAAGTACTTCAGATCTTTCTCTGTTGCCAAATTGATCTGCTCATGCGACAATGTAGAACTATGTGTCTTGGCATCCACAGGTCCCCAAAAACAGTTTTGCAGATCATACAACTTTTCTAGTGATACCACACCCTTGGGGATGAGGTTTCCTTTTCTTGTACTGGCTGTTTCCTACAGAGTCTATTCGTGCTCGTCCTCATCAATCATTGCGTCTTTGAATATGTCAGCGTTGGCCATAAAGTACAGTATCTATTGGTCATCATAAAAAACACATAAGTTAGTTATGTTGTCTTGGACGGAAGGTTTATACAAAATTTTAATAGTAAATCCGTCCGTTAATAGTAACATCCTAGCATCTGTGTTTGCCAAGGTATCCATGACTGCGTTACACATTCTTGGTACTGAAGAAATATTGAAAGTTTGGAAATGAGAGATGAGTCACCACACCTCTTGTGATAACTCTTAAGACAAGGTGACACACAATGTATAATGTTATGTACCGGACACACCACGATTTTGGAGTCACCTACCACTTTCAGGACAACAACATTGAGGTCAATGGATTTTTGTAATTCCAAGACAAGTGCTTCATACTCTGTGGTGTTGTTCGTGCACTCGAATTCCAAGCGACTATAGATTAAGTGTTTTATCTGCAGTGTGTCTATTAAAACACAACTAGCTCTAGAGCTCTCCTGTGCCTTGGATTTGTCAAAGTACATGGTCCACATATCATCTGTATAAGGGCTGCTTACCACACTAGTAGTACTACTACTGCTACTATTAGTACTGCTTACTGAACAAGGTTCATTATCTCTAGTTGGACATGGAAGGAGTTCCAACTGTGTGTTTGGTGGAACTGGGGATAGCTCTGCAAGATGGCACCCCAACTGTGTTTCTAGAAAACAATTTCTGAAAGCAAGTTTTGTAAAATCCAACAGTTCATTATGCGCATCCAAGAGAGTCATGGTGCGCTTCATGTATCTCTCTAACTGTACCCGGATCTGATTGTTCCTACCTTTGTACATAAGCCATAAGTGTGACTAGTCAGTGGCAAAGTATCCTTGCAGCTTGCTTGACCGATCTCTACTCAACAATACCCCATATGCTTCTGGAATTTCCACAATTACAATGTTGATGCATTGATGAACTCGCCCGTTAGTTGATAACTGGATGATAACATCCATGAGTTCACTGATTGCTAGAACAGAAGTTCTATCCAGGTGGATGATCTGTGCATCTGTCTTATTCCATTGAGCATTGATCTTCTTGGCCATGGAGAGTGGCATGACATTAATTGATGCATTGGAATCAACCAAGAAATTATGTACATTGAAGTTAAAGATTTCAAATGTTAACAAGAATGGTGGGCAGAGTGAGTTAGCCTCTAGGCGGAGTGCATTAAGCACATATGCGAGGGTGTTAGGAGACTTGCTAGATCCTTTGTATGAAGAGGTAGCATTATCGATAGAAGTTTTCCCAAGTGCTCGTAGAAGAATGTCTCGTTAGATCGTGAAGTTTTGTGAGTTCAAACAGGGAGATGTTCGCATGAACCTTCCTCATGTCTTCTACAATGTTGTACAAAACTACAGGAAGACTCATCGAGGTGTTCGTGGGTGAAACTAGGTTTATGGTTTTCGGTGGAATGGTTTTTTCTTTACTACTTGTGGAAACACTTTTTGTTGGAACAGTCTTCGCGGACTTTCTCTGAGTGTTTTGTGTTGAGTTAGTTGGAGGACTCCGTTTCTTAACATATTTACTTTGAACTTTTGTTTTGGCACCTCAATCACAGTGGTCAGACCCTCACTTTTCAAGTTGTATCAGTTACTTTTCTTCTGGGCTGGACCATCACTTGGAGGCTCCTTATTCGACAATTATTTTCTAGGCTGCAAGAACACACTGATACATGTTAACTGCATGCCCAGTGCTTGGAGCTTCATCAACTATAGCAACTTCTTCTTCATCATCGTCAGGCTCAACCTGTTCCTCAACAATGACTGAGTCAAACAATTGTGCAACCAAATTTCTCATGCCTTGATTCCATTGTGGGCATGCCTTCTATGAATGATTCTCATTGTGGAACATGAAGTATGAATCCATGCTAAATATCGCAATGTTCAAAACCATATTGGAACTCTGCGCATATTTTGCCGACTGATTGCTGCTGCTGTCAAAAGCTGCATTCTTTCTAGACATGAACTTGGGAGGCCTTCTTCTCATGGTAGTCTCGCTTGTCCTTTGTTTAAGTTCATCCATTTCGGTTGTCAGTGACTTGACGAGACAAGTAAGGCTTTCAAGATTGTTCAATTCCTTTTCCTTAGCCTTGCTCACAGAGGTCAGAGACCTCTTTCCTGTGTCTTTGGAGTATTTGGTGGTTTCATTGTCTGTGATAACTCCAATAGCGTGTAGGTCCTTTTCTACAACAATAACCTCTTCATAGTTTTCTGTTAGAGTTATTCTCATATTTCTCTTGATAAATTGCACAATACAGGTTGGCAAGGTAGAAGTGTATTAGTCGATGGTGGTGGAGTCATGAGGTTTTGTGTCATTCGAAAACTTGTTCAAAATGTCGTTGAACCTCTGATTGAAATCTTTAACCTTTTCCTTTTGCTCCATGGTGAGACTACCCAACTCCTTCAGTAACATGGCAAGGGTCTTATCTTCAGTGAATTTCTCAAGAAAGATCCTTTTGAATGCTCTCCAATTCTGGATGGAGTTTGGAGGAAGGCTGTGGTACCATACAACTTCTCTACCAGCCAAGGTACATGGAAACAATCTACATGGAACATCATCATCACGTACCTCAAGTGTTTGCAGAGGTAGGTAAAAATTGTCTAAGTGATCTTCTACCTTCACCGTCTTGTCAGGGTCATACTTCGTTAAGAGCTTCTCCAGGTGTCTTGGAATCTTGTTCAGGACACCCGAAAGCGTCAGTGGGCCCTGAGTCATCCAATCTAGATTTTGGTCTGCCATGTTGCCTTCTTCGTTATCTTCCTCTTCCTCTTCTGAATCTTTTGGTTCCTCTTCCTCTTCTTCTCATTTGTTTCCTTCCCCTCTGCCTCCACCAGAATTTGAATGCGCGAGTAAGGGATTATCTCCTTCTCCTCGGTGAAAGAGTGGAGGCTCCTCTTCCTTTTCAACAAACTCTGCTAGTTCTTCAAGAATGGTGAGGATCTCTTCTTCAACAGAGGTGCCCACTACTCCTATGGGGTGGTCTTGTTCTTCGTTTGATAATATGGAAGAGCGATTACTTCCATAATCAGTCCAACAACTTTTGAAAATTGACGGGTGATGGGGCGGAGAGCCCGAATTTGACGGTACAAGATTTCACAATCAGGGTTGGGCGGTGAGGAGTTACCAACTTCAGAGTTGCGAGTAGGGGAGAGGGAGTGGACATTACTACCTTGACTAGAAGATGGATGAGTGGGGTTGGTGGGACAATCATCCATGTAATGCTGACTCCCCTCCTTCTATCGCGAGAAATGTTGACGGTGCTGGACCCGCCAACATTCAGGGGATCTCGTCGATATGAAGTCCCAATCAGACCTCACACTGTTTGGTGTAGGATTCCCATCCACTATAATGGCCTAATTTCCAATTACCTAGAGATTGCCTCAGCTCTAGATGTCGGCACAAGAGAGTGATGCAATGGTATCTTCGAAAAGCAAGGTGAGTGTGCTTGGTGAGTGTGCAACACAATTGTGTCTAGGTTCTCTTACTGTAGAAGGAGGGAGAAAAATGAGCCTCTAAGTGATTGGTAATAGTACCAGCCAGGAAGAGACACACATGAACCAGAAATGCCTTTTCAACATCCATCGGAATAGTCCACAACGGACGCGATATTCGTTAAAACCAATGGATAAGAGAAGATTTGTCTACCATCCAATGGAATAGTCCACAACAGATGTGATGGTCGTTATAAACGATAATCAAGGAAAGGTCTATCTAGTAACCCTCGGAATAGTCCACAAGGATGAGACAACAATGACAACCATTACAACACATTCCCAACAAGATAAGCTCTAAAAAAACCGAAATAGTTCAACTATCTTAGTACATGTGAAAGAAAACATGAAATACAAATGCTCACAGAATAGAGTTAAAAACATGCATAAGTCATGCATGGAAATGTTCTAGCCTGAAAAATCTTCTGTAATTAAGCAAATGTTCCAAGACACATATTTACATTGCACATGACTAGCCCCAGTAGTGGGACATTGGAGCCACTCCTTGCTCCTCAAAGAACCGTATGATCTCTCTAATGCTTTGTGGGAGGAGCCAAGGTGAAAAGTCCTTGCTGATACAATGAGGGGGTATATATAACCAAGGGGTGATGCTTTCCCTTGTGACTCTTTGAATACCCTCATGACTGTTCAGCTTCCTATGAATTTTTAACTGACATGACTCTTCATATTCATGTGTGTCCATTGGACTTCCACTTTACAATACATTTGATTTACAATATACTGTTGATTTAGGGTAGCATCGGATGTGCTCTAGCCATGAAAATTGTTTGAGAGGCTAAATCACATGAGATCTCCAAGACCCATAAATGGTTTGGGGAAATTCTGCTCGGTGAAGGAGATATTAAAGTAATTAATATTTTTAATGGGTTCTTAAGTCTAAATTCAGGTAAAAAAATATTAATGAGTATTAATATAAAAATGGTTTAGAAGGTTATAAATGAAATGGATCAAGCCAAATCTAATCTCATTCGTTTATTAGAGATGTAATCTCGTCCGTTGAAGACGCAACAGAAAAATTATAAGAGGAGGCTTGAGGGTCAGTTGGAGACACACCCGAGTGATCAATGAGTTCGATTTTTTAGAGTGTGGTTTGCTAAGAGAAATCAAACTAGTGATCAGTTGTAGTGAGGGGTAGTGAGTGCATAACAGAGAGGCAGAGATAGTGACGGAAGACCAACGCAGAGGCAGAGAGGAAAACATAGAGCCATAGGAAGCCACGTGGAGGAAACCAGTGACTGCACAGAGGGACAGAGGGCCTGCGTCAGTGATGCAGAGGCTGCAGAAGTGATGCAGAGGGCCAGAGAGGCTGCGCAGAGCCTTAGAGGGCTGATGCAGAGGCCAGGAGGGCTGACATAGTGCCTCATAGAAGCGTTGGAGAGGGTTTTGTGGAGAAGACTTTCAGAATATCTGATTCCGAAGAGAGGTATTGTTAGGATTCCAAGGAACTCTCCTAGGTTGTAGCTCGAAGATGCTTGGTAACATATAAATTCAACTTATTTGTTGCAATGGATGAATGGAAGGAATGATGCTTGTCCAAGTCAGATAACCACTTCTACTTTGTTTCACTCCAGACATGCGTGAGCACCCCTAGACTACAAGGCTTTAGACCACCAACTACTCACAGTTTAGAGATAAGGTGAATATGGAGAATAATAACCACACTAGCAGATACACAAGACCATGTAATGGCCCGCTGCAACTAGTAAAGAAGGCTGTAAATCTATTCTACTAATGCACAGACATGATGACAACGTTCTGGAAATAGATAAAAAGAAACCTGAATAACTTATTCAATGATACATTCAACAATCTAACACATAGATAGGATGACAACTTTCTAGTGCTAAACCTTAAAGATCAAGAATACAACATATCAGGCACAACTTAGAACAGAGGAAAATGGAAAGTGAGCAGTTAACAACAAAAGAAGCTTGTATTAGCTGAAAATGAAGACGAGACGCTGCAAGTGGAAAAATATCCACAGTCTCCAGAAGTTGAACCTTACATCAAAACATCAACCATCAACCCTGAATACATCTTGTTTCTGGGTATTTATAGATTTTACATTACAAGGCACTTGGGCCGATTAGGTATGGAGAGTTCATAATTGACCACCAACTACATTTAATGGCCTGATGGAGTCTTTGAACATGCTTGCTTGCTTTAGTGAGTGAATCTGATCCTTTCAGGTGTTGTGCTATCCTCTTAGGCAGTTGGAGTGTTCATACCAGTGAGGTTCCATAACTGATAAATGCAGTCACAGGGTCGTGCCTGTCCCTTTCTCCCCTGGCCATTCCTTCTGTTAAATATGGCTGTTGGGGTCTGTTAGTGACTGATAATGGCAAGCTGGTCACCTTCCTCCTTCGGGCAAACGGAGTAGTGGAGGACATGGGGTGCATGGGAAAACAGATGGTCGGGATGAGAGGGAAGGAAAATTGTTAGATCAGGGAAATGGACGGCAGAGATGGCTTAGCGGAGGATATCGGCCGAGGTGGGAGCAGGGTGAATTTGGGCCATTGGATCTTGGGCGGACAGATCGAATGGTGATTGGGCGATGGAGTTGTGCAGGAGTTTAACGGGCGGGTGGTTTGACAGGGCGGTAAACGGTATTGATCGCATCGCTTTCGGGCCCTGGGCGGTAAAAGGACAAGACCGAGCGATGCCACTCAGCGATTGACACGTAGCGGCGGATGAGAGAGAAAAACCGCTCTCATTGCGCGCTAACGTTTGATCACATCGTGGGCGCGATAAGTGTGAAGGCCGTTAGATCTAGGCGGAGATGATCGGACGGTGGAGGAACGATCGTGCAAGTTGCTTTATCGGGCGTGATGAGGGCCATTGGATCGGTGGGAGGAAATCAATGGCGGGGAAACGATGAAAGGCTTTTAGCAAGCGCGCGAGGGCATATGAGATGGTTTTATGAGGGTTTGGGCTTTGCTCTTTGGGGCTAAAGCCTAAAGGGGCTACTTTGCGGGTTTTAGGAGGGAAATAGAGGAACGGAGATGGCAGAGGGAAAGAGGGATGAAAGAAAAAGGGGAAAATGACCGCTGTGGGCTTTCCTTTGAGCATAACCAATCCAACCAAGCTTATTTCTGACCTTCAAAAACCAGCGTTATATAGCAGAGCTAACAAGTATTACTGCCAGATTAATTTCTCTGTAGGGTGAGCCATTTTGGCACCCGATTGTACTAAGAAAAGCTGCATAATAATAAAACTCTCAAAACTGTTGCACCAGTTTTCCCAAGTTGGGTTTTTTCGGGGACGATTGTCCAAAAATAACGGTGTCCCTTGTGTGTTTGTCTATTCTTTCAGTTGTTGATATGTAGATGGTTGAGACTGCATTGTGTTTATTTAAATATTTATATGGTTAAATAATTTGTTCAGTAATTAACAAGTAGGAGAAATAAATCAGATAGTGCAGAAAAATTTCTAGCAGGTTAGACTTAGAAATTTCAACATGGTATCAGAGCGATTGCAGATCACAAGAGGACTGAAGACACCAACAAAAATATGAAAATTTGCAACAAAAGCCGCTGCCCTGAGAGATAAGGTTGTTCTAGTGCTGAAGTGGCAAGAGAAGAAGTGACACAATGCTTAGAGGTTGACACATAGGCTCACGCATAACCTACGCCAGCATTTAGAGAAAAGGGAAGGGTCAGCGTAGAGGCAGAGAGAGGCAAAACAGGCTCACGAAGAGCCATGTCATCCTTCTCAGCCAGGAAGGAGTGACACAATTGGCTGGAGGAGTAGTCTTAGCCTATGTTGGGATTGCGCAGAGCTTGAAAGGCTCAGATTCTTCAGTTGCGAGGCTAAGGGAGCTGCTCAGATTGTGATTTGAGAAGCTGGTGGGACGTTGTTTTTGTCGGTGCAGAACAATGTCTAAGGAGAAAAAACCAAGGTAGAGGGAAGCATTATCTCGATGGATTTCTAGCCAAGAAGTCTAGATCTGAGTTGCAGTTGGAAAGGAGGATTGGAGAGGAGTGGTTCGACAGTTGGTAGGAGGATTTCTATGAGGGAAGTAGAGACTCAGAGGGAGTCGAAGAGAGAACTTACAGGAGGGAAGTAGAGACTTAGAGGAGTTGAAAAGAAGAGCAGAGATGACCATGAAAAGACTGAGGGATCAAGACAGGTTGGACGGGGCATCCAACTTTGTCATCTGGAAGGCCAAGATCCTGTCTGTTCTAGATAGACATTGCATCAAGGCCTTTGCCTTGAGAACCGTGGCTATCCTAGTCGACCCAAGTGATAACAAAAAGTATGAGGATGCGATGGCCAAGGAAAAGTGCATAATCTTTGATGGGGTCAAGGATCATGTAGTTCAACATATTGCCGAGATGAATATGGCAAAGGAGATGTGGGACACCTTGACAACATGGTATCAGGGCACTTCTGTGCAGAGGAAGATGCTACTGGAGAATCAGCTGTGGTCATATCAGATGTAGAAGGGGGATCAGATAGATCACTTCCTCAGTAGGTTGTAGGAGATTTGATACTAATTGACTTCCATAGGAGCCATGCCGGATCAGGAGTTAATGGTGAGGATTGCCCTGAACGCAGTCTCCGAGGAGTGGGATAAATTCGTCCAAAGCATTTTGGGTAGAGATAATATTCCAGATTGGGAAGAACTGTGGGTAGGTCTTCGCCAAGAAGAGATTAGATGACTGACCAAGGCGGGAAGTAGTGGAAAAGGAGCCCGGGTCAAGAAAGAGGAGGAAGAGAATGCGACTTAGGCATCTGCGGGGTAGCAAGGGAAGAGGAAGAGAAAGGACCTCTCCAAGATTAAGTGCTTCAACTGTAGGGAGCAGGGCCATTATGCAACCCAATGTCCTAGGAAGAAGAATAAGGGAGAGGCGTCTGACTCCAAGGCAATGCCATCTAAGGTGGAAAAGGAGGTAGAGGATGATGACGATTGTGCCATGAGTGCTCATGTACCTCTAGAGAAGAGGTGGTGAGACATCGAGTTGTAGTCAAGAGGACTACATGAGATGTGGGGAAAGATCCTTGAGGTACCCAACCTCTTGGATCATATCCAGCTACAGGAGCCCCGAAGTGACAGTAGCAGGATGGTGGATGTCGGTAGAAGCGAATGCAGATGAAGCGACATACAGTGTTAGAGTGCAGTAGTCCTTGGCAGTGCAGAGAGGGTTGCAACAGTGTGAGAGGCACAAAGGAGGTTGTAACAATGCAGGAAGGCACAAAGGTGTTTATAGCAGTGAGAGAGGCACAAAGGTGTTTGTAGTAATGCGAGAGGCACAAAGGTGTTGTAGAAACGCAGAGGCAGCAAAGGGAGCGCAGGATAGTAGCAGAGAGAGCTTCTTCATCAGGAGGGTTTCTAGCCTGACAAGGATGTCAGTAGTTGGTTAGATCAGTTACCATCATCTCAGTAACTGAATTGTAGTGCAACAGTAGTAGTAGTAGTGTTATGGGCAGCATGATGCAACATGAGGAGAGAGGGCTGCAATGCAGATGAAGTGTTGGGAGAAAGGACCAGCAACAACACAGATGCAGAGGGCGCTGCCATACAGATGTAGAAGTGGTAGTGGAAGAGCCATGGGAAACGATATAGGATGCAACATTGTAGAGGATGTTGGGCAGGAAGGCCAAACATCAACACAGGTACCGGTGTCGGATAATCAGGGTGATGCTCAGTGATGGAGCATTACTAGAGCACATTCCTCACTAAGAGGGAGTGTTTATTTGGGGTAGCATTGGATGTTCTCTAGCCATGAAAATCGGTGGAGAGGCTAAATCACATGAGATATCCAAGACCCAGAAATGGTTTGGGGAAATTCTGCTCGGCGAAGGAGATATTAAAATAATTAATATTTTTAATGGGTTCCTAAGTCTAAACTTAGGAAAATAAAAATATTAATGGGTATTAATATAAAACTAGGTTAGAAGGTTCTAAATGACATGGATCAAGCAAAATCTAATCTTAGCCGTTGATTAGATATTTAATCTCGGCTGTTGAAGACTCAACAGAAAAAGTATAAGAGGAGGTTTGAGGGTTAGTTAGAGATAGACCAGAGTGATCAGTCAATTCAGTTTTCTAGAGTGGGCTTTGCTAAGAGAAATCGAACCAGTAATCAGTTTCAGTGACGGGTAGTGAGTGCATAATAGAGAGGCAGAGATAGTGCCGGAAGACCAGCACAGAGGAAGAGAGGAAGACAGAGAGCCAGAGGAAGCCATGCAGAGGCCATCAGTGACTGCATAGAGGGCCAAAGGGCCTGCGTGAGTGATGCAGATGCTGCAAAAGTGACACAAAGGGCCATAGAGGCTTCACAAAGCCTTAGAGGGATGACACAAAGGGTTTCAGGTTGATGCAGAGGCCAGGAGGGCTGACATAGTGCCTCAAAGAAGCGCTGGAGAGGGTTTCGTGGAGCAGACTTTCAGAATATCTGCTTCCGAATAGAGGTATTACTGCCAGATTAATTTCTCTGTAGGGTGAGATAGTTTGGAACCCAATTGTACTAAGAAAAGTTGCATAATAATAAAACCCTCAGAATTGTTGCACCGATTTTCCCAAGTTGGGTTTTTTCGGGGAAGATTGTAAAAAAAAAACGGTGTCGCTTATGTGTTTGTCTATTTCTTTCAGTTGTTGATTTGTAGATGGCTGAGACTGCATTGTGTTTATTTAAGTATTTATATGGTTAAATAACTTGTTCAATAATTAACAAGTAAGAGAAATAAACTAGATAGTGCAGAAAAATTTCTAACGGGTTAGACTTAGAAATTTCAACATATACATGGACCATACTAGTGATGTGGCCTTTGACAACTCATGACATGACTTGACATGACACTATTGACATGTACTAGATTGATGATGTGGAAATGTCAAGCCGCTGTTACTGCTAAGTGATAGATGTTTTCTTGGATATGCTTTCTCTTCTCCTCCGCATAACTTGATGATGCGAGGTCTTTATTGATCTTTGGTCTTGAGAGGTGGTTGCATACATGTGTTCCTTTTTCTTTCTATTAATAGGTTCCTTTTTCTATCCAACTGCAAGTAAGTGTTCATGCATATTTCCTCCTTCTTCTCCTTCTTCATCATCCACCATGATTTGATAGTGTACCTATTCCTGCAAGTCACTCATGACGGGGCGCCATCAATCCGAAAACTCCCTAGTCTAAAATGATGCATTGTTATCCATGAAATGAGCTTGGGATATGTGGTAGAATGGGAAAGAGTGCCTAGTAAATACACATTGCGTAGTTCTAGGTGACAGGGAGAGAGGTTAATCACTGAGACCGCGTACAACACAACTCAGGTTTGACTGCAGAACTTCTGAGCATAGCCCTCACTGGGGGGAAAATTGCGTAGTGGCCATTGGGAGTTAGGATTGCGCAGTTGAGACATCAGTGGCTGATGCAGGATGGTACCCTGGGAGACCGATCTATGCAGTTTTTAGAGGCAAGGAGGACTGGAAACAGAGAGACCTGGAGGACATATCTGTGCAGTTCATGAGGTCAGTGAGCTCCGGTTGGGCAAGGACACTGGGCGACACTTATGTGAAAATTTGGAGGCTAAGGGAGGCTGGGTTCTCTGCGCATTGCGGGATTCTAGTAGGCAAGGGGATGAGCTTGAAGACTGAGATTGCGAAGTGCACAGTTCAAGTCGGACTAGGAGGAACTACTGCGCAATTCTTGGGATGAAGGGAGGCCACTGAGCTATGGAATTATGCAGTGAAAATTCCCTAGGGGACGGTGACTGTGCACTGTGCATTTACAGGAAACAAGGTTGCATCACTGAGGGCTGAGACTGCACAGTTCAGTGGGGGTCTGGTGAAGTTGAGTTGCCTGGTTGGGAAGATTTCAGAAAAATGGATAAGTGTGGGAGGAAGATGAACCCGTGAACAAATTTAACTTGTGATCACACACTTAGAATACTTCGACGATATGAAAACATAGACCACCAGAACAACAAGACAAAGCCTTACCCTCCGTGTGATGTCTCATAACAGGAAGCAACAAGTGTGACAATTGAGATAGACTTTAGGACAATCGTGATGACACTTGTGCGACAATGCTCAAAACTTTGTGTATGAGTGCGACGAGTGTTTACATAACTAGGAAAACTCGAATACACAAAGACCAACCTTCGAAACCACTAGAAAAGGTCCGCAAGCATGGAAAAACTATCAAACATGCCAAAAGATGACAATTGATCAAACAAGAAAAAGGGGTGAATAGACTCTAAGAAAACTCATGAAATGAGCTCAAGTGTTTGCAACAATCAAGGGAAAGACCAAGGAAGGCTCCAAAATTTGAGTGCAAGCCAAAATTTTAGAGGGTGTTGCAGCCGCTACAACAAATGTCTAAAACAATGGATGGAAGGAAACAAGGACCAAATTTGGCTCAAATTTCACCAATATAAGCTAAATTGTTTTAAAGCTACAAGTGCTACAAAAATGATAACTTGAGAAAAACAATATGCAATTGGTTTTTCAAAATTTTAAAATCGTTGTACACTACCAGGATTTCTAAGGCTATGAATTAAATGGTGCTTGAGTTGTGTAACTAACTTTTCCACCTTGAAGCATTCTTACAATGGGAACCTTGTGCTTAGTTGTGCCATCTTCAATTCTTGCAAATTAACCCCAAATTACACCATCTTCCTCAAATGATGAAGTTGTCATTATGAAGATGACATAACAAATTTCTTGCGTAGGGAGTTTTAATTACTTGGAGGAACATTTGTGTTCCCCCAATGTTCTGTATGTATAAAATTAATACCAAAGGATGAAAGTTCTGATCATGTCTTGTGAACAAGAATTTCTTTATTAGATTTCTGTTGTTGTTGTTGTGGGTTTTAGTTTTCAAGGAAGGCTCTGATTGAGAGGATTTTAACTCCTATATAGTTAAATACAAGTTTCTTCTTTAGTTGTTTTGGTGGGTTTTGGTTTTAGTGAAGATGATCATTGAGTGAAATTGGACTCCTATGTAGGTTTGAATTTTAATAACTTTATTTTGTAAATCATCTAAAGCTCTCTTTATTGTCATTGAGAGGAATTTAACTCATACGTAGGTAAATAAGAATTTCTTCTTTATTTGTTTTAGTGGGTTTTGGTTTGAGTGAAGGTGATCATTAAGTGGAATTGAAATCCTATATAGGTTTCACTTTTAATAACTTTATTTTGTAAATCATTGAAAATTCTCTTTAGTATTAATGTAAGTGTCATCCCATTATTCCTTATATAAGGTGTTATTTCTTTAAAAGAGTATTATGCCACATTCTTTGTCACATTTGCAAGGTGAGAAAATTTAAAACTAGGATTATAATATGCCAATCAGGACAAGCAATTTGCTCATGAAAACATGGTATTTCCAACTTGAAGTATTCTTACACTGAAAACCTTGTTCTTAGTTGTGTCATCTCCAAATCTTCCCAATCAACCTCCAATTCGAAGTGCTTCCTCAAGTGATGAAGTTGTCATTATGAAGATGCCATTACAAATTTCCTTTTTATTGAGTTTTAATTAGTTGGGGGAACAATTGTGTTTCTGCAATATTGTGTATGTAGGGGATTAATGCCATGTGATGAAAGCTCTTATAATGTCTTGTAAATGAGAGTTTCTTTTTAGAAATTTTCATTTTTGGTGGGTTCATTTTTAATGAAGGTCATCATTGAGTGGAACTTAACTACTATCTAGGTACATAAGAATTTTTTCTTTAGTTATTTTTGATTTTAGTGAATGTGATCATTGGGTGGAATTGAAATACTATGTTGGTTTCAGTTTTAGTTTCTAACTTTATCTAAAGTTCTCTTTATTATTAATGTTAGGTGCCATTTCTTATTATTCCTAATATATGATGTTGTTTCTTTAAAAGCGGCCTAGGCCATGTCACTACAAAATCTAGCAGGGCCTTGTGAGGGAACTCACAAGGCAAGGGTCAGAACCTGTAGCAACAATGAGAGAGATTTTCACTGTCACTTTATCAATCTTCCCCTTGTTCTTTAGTGGAATTTCACCACAAGGGAAGCTTCCCGATACTCACCTATAAGGATATTCTAGGTTCTAGGGTTCTAGGTGATGAATGGAAGGACTACATGAAGACACTCTACGATGGAAAAAAGCTCAATTCTTCTTGATGAGTAGAATATCATGCACCTAGATTAAATAAAGATTTGTATGATTTAGGGATTCTTGATATGCAACAAAAAATGAGTTCCTAGACATATAAAAGTCAAAGAAAGGGTTCACTAGTAAATTAGGTTAACATAACAATAGAGCACACCCTCAAAATAAGCTTCAAGTTAAATCTTAGCTAGGGTTAGAGTTTCTAAGGCATCAAGTTATCTAGAGAAGGATGATGCCAACCCTATTAGGGGAAGATTCACCACGAATAAAGCTATATTTTGCGTTAAAAAGGATTTTAAATATAAATCTTAGGTTTTTATTCCACAAACATACATCCACTATGCCCTAAATCAATTTGGCCCTAGGTTAAAAAGTCCATAACAACTTGCCTTAAAGGCCTAGGAAAATAAAAAGGAAGAGAAATATTTAAATTTCCAAGGTTTTTGATCAACAAAAAATTCACTAGTGCCTAATCCTACTTGGGTGATGTTGTCTTAGGGATTTTTTTATTATATATAAATAGAAAATGATTGAGTGAGGGGGAAAAACTCTTTTTTCCACTTAATAAAACCCTATCTATATTTTTTGTGGGGTGATAAATTAAATAGGAGATGCACACTAGAGTTCTCCTATGGATTTCAAAGAAAACATATATAACATGCAAAAATCAACCAAGATTTCCTATAAATAATTTGCATTTAGACATGGACCACATAAAATCCTAGTAATGATTCAATTGCATGCAAAACAATAAAAAATATGCTATAAACTTACAATTCTTCCATGAAAATACCTTCTTTCAATTCCAAAAAGGAAGAGAAATATTTATTTTTTCAAGGTTTTTGATCCACACAAAATTCGCCAATGCCTAAGCCTCTACTTGGGTGATGGAGTCTTAAGGCAATTTTTAGAGTTAAATAACCAAAGATTAAGGGAGGAAACTATTTTTTCCATTTAATAAAATTCTCTCTTTTTTGCGAGGGGAGAAATTAAACATGAGATGTACACTAGAGTTCTCCTATGGATTTCAAAGATGAAGTATTTAACATGCAAAAATAAACCAAGATTTCTGATGATCCTAGGTATTGCAACAAGAATGTTGCAACTCCCAGGGCTACCAACTTTACTTATTAACCCGAGGTTCATACAAACTTGGAGGTGATAGTGCTATATGCACAAGTAAAAGTGAAGGTCCTACTTGTTGTCATTGTTCATCTGGCAAGAGACCCCAGGGGTTCCAAGCCAGATTTCTATAGGGTCATAAGAAGCTTGATTCTTTGATGGAAGAAGAGTAAATCTATTCTAAGAGAGAGCTACTCTACTGCAGTAATGAAGAAAACAACATGTAATACTAACTCACACCATAACCTAATTAACCATTTAAACAACTATGCTAAGCAGAATTGCTAAATTAGCACTAATCTAATGCTGCTATCTAAGTTGTAGAAGTAAAGAGCATCAACCCTAAGAATGTGTAAGCAAGAAAACTAAACTAATCTGGTGGCAGTGTTTAACTAATGCACATAACAAAGTTCGAGAAGGAGTCAAGCGGAAGAGCAGTCGGAGGACGAAATCAGTGAAAGGAGGACGTAGTGAAAGATGAGCGGAAGAGATCTTATCGTAGGAGATTAGGTAGATAAATAGGCGAATAAGATTAACGAACAGGATTAGCGGCGAAGATATTATTGTGGGCGGTTTAGTGAATAGATAAACGAATAGGTTAACAAATAGGATGAACAACGGACATCTTATCGTAGGCGGTTTAGTGAATAGATGAATGAATAGGGTTACCGAATAGGATGAACGACAAAGATCTTATCGCGAGCGGTTTAGTGAATAGATGAATGAACAAGGTTACTGAACAAGATGAACGACGAAGATCTTATCGCGGAGACTTAAGTTAATATATGGACAGACCAGATTAATCAGAAGATGAGTGGCGGAGATAAAAACGTGCGGAATGATGGAGTGGGTTTCGTAGGCGGTAAGCAGTTTCTCGCGCGCCCTCGAAGCTGTAAGCTGTATTTCTAAATTTCACGCAATTAGCCTAACTGGGTGACACTTAGCATGAGAAAACCACTTTTCTCGCATGCTCTCGAGCGGATAACGACCGTGCAAGAATCCGTGTGAGATTGCGCAATAGCTGTTGGATCAGGTGGGACTGATCAACGGTGGAGATTGGCCAAGCTAGTTGGCGAGCGAGTGACGCAATAGCCATCGGATTAGGTGAGGTAGATCGATAGTCGGGGTTTAAAGTGCATAAAGTATTGAGGTGACGTGATAGCCGTTGGATCAAGAGATAGATCGACAATGGAGATTGGAGTGCATAAAGTGGAAGACTTCACGTGCGGTGGCCATTGGATAAACTAATGAATCAGATGGTGATTGGTCAGGTTTGTTGTGGATCGGACGGTAAGGAAATTATACATGAAGAACGTGCTGAAGGAGGTTTCGATGAAAATGACAGAAAAACCAGTGAGGGTGAGGGTGGACCAAGAGTGATGGTAAAAGACGACAACAAAACGAAACAAGTAATTGCATCAAACAACGAACTACAAAGTCATGCGAGAGCTAGAAAGTTGTGTTTTTGGGGTTGCTGAAGGGTCTCTTCCTCAAGTCATGGTCCCAGAGGGAGGAGGTGAGGTTGAGACACTTGTGGACAACCTTATGGTGATATTTTTCTCCTAGCTATCTTGCTAATTGAAAGAAGGCACAAATGGAAGTAAACTAAAGCACAACCGATCTACTCTACACTACTGTAATGGGAATGCAACTAACTAAGAAAATGAATAGTTAAACCATAAATATATGCTATATTGCTGTAATGGAAATGTAGCTACTTAAGCAAGTGAACAGAAAACTAGGAATCTATGCTATACTGCTGTAATGGAACTGTAGCTACTTAAGCAAATGAACAGAAAACTAGGAATCTATGCTAGCACACTTGTACAATAAAGAGGAGCTTTGGATGCTTGGGTTGGGCCCTGACCCAAGAGCTTCAGCCCTATGAGTTGACTCAGTGCTGGCTCAAAACGAAACTCATTCTTAGTATCAAAACCATGGATTACATAACAAACTGTCACAAGTCTTGCAGCTCAGAAATAAAGTAGAGTTTTACAATAAAAATACAAATCCTACTGAGCTCCTAAGCCTCTCTACTTATACATCTGAAGTCTCTAACAACTTCCTTCCAATTAGGGAGGCTCAACTCCCAACTCAAGATAAACTGGTTTCTGTCACTTTCACTTGCTCGGCTCCTTCTATTCCTCATGATTTGGCTGTTTGCATTCCGAGCTGATGGAGGAATATTCAAATGGAGGGGTAGTAAATGAGGAGGATTTACCTCCTATAATTCCTCTCCCTTGTCCCATTCGAGTTTTTACCAACGTCTTTGCCACAATTCCTTGATTTTATCCATTATTCTTGCATTAAATTCACATTAGACCACAACGAAAAACATCCAACTCTAACTCATCTCATAAACAAAATATGATCAAAAGTATGCAATAAGTTGTGAGAATAGTTGGTTTGACTAAGCTAGGAGGTGAATTAAGGCCCATATAATCACCTAATGATGAGGCTCATCATCACCCCCCTACTGAAAGTGTTTCTCATCCTCTGAGAAACTTGGTCAATGTCCATGTCCTTCATGGCTCTGGTAGCGTTTCTGACATCCCATGCTTCTGCTGTGGTCTCTTCTTCTTGTTCATAGAAGCTCGCCTTTCTACTTTTTCCTACTGCCTCTTTTCCTCTTCTTCCTTTTGCTGTTATTTATCATCTCCATCAGTTTCCTCCTTCGTTTCCTCCTCTGTTTCAGCATCCTCCTCGTTGTGTTCTCTTTCATCATTTTCCTTTGTATTAGTTTCTTATTCATCCATCTCATCCCCATCTAGCTCTGTATCTTATTTTTCTTGTTTTTCCTCCTCCTCACTGAAAGAAGGACTAACATCATAGGTGAGGGTTTTGATGTCATCCTTTGCTGGTAAGTTTGGAGGGAATCCTTAATAACGATCCTGATCAACCCATGGTGAGCCAATTGTTGGGAATTCCCTTCCTTTACTTTGCTGCTGGAGTCTATGAGTGATTGCATCAAGAAATAGGGTATGCTGAGTCTTTGGTGAACTGGTGTTTCTACCCCAAGACTTAATTCTTCAAGCATTCTAAAATGGTTGCCATAACAACACTGTATCTATGGAACGACAGATGAGGTGATAGGGTATGGTGAATGAGGTGGACGGTAATGAATGAGGGTGGCAGATGACGTGGAGGAGATGAGATGGATTGGAGTGATGGTGGTGGCTCGCTGCGGTGGTAGGGAGTGTACAGGATGGTCATCAACCTTGAACCCCCACAGCAATCTCAGGCCATAGATCTCGGTCAAACACCATGACGTCATGGTCAACTACGGGGGTTGAGCCTGAGTTATAACTTGTTCTCATTTATCCCTCGTAGAGCACTTTATCTGCCTCTCAAACCCACGTTTACTTAAATCTTGTGCTACCGCTCGAACTTTAATATGGGTCGGGGCCCCACCTTACGTCATTGTTTTCGGACTCTTGCATTCTCTTTTGACTTATTAAAGAATTTCCTTTTTGCCACCTTTTCACTTATAAACCAAATACCTCATACCCTTTACAACTTTTGATCAAATGATGCATATGAGTGAGTGAGCGGGATACTTACTTGTGGTCTTGATGCCACGCCGCTGTTGTCAAAGATCAGAGGTGCTGCTGATGATCATTCTTCTTCCTCCTCTGCTGTTGCTGATGGCTTATTGGATTTTGCAGGTGTCCGTGGCTGAAGATCTGATGCTGCTGCTGTGGAGCTCTTGAATCATCTTAGTGAAGACCTATAGCTGATGATTGATATTCTATGGGATAGGCTGCCATAGGATTTCCTACAGGATGTCCTGTTGCTAGCTGGGGCTGTGAGGATGCTGCAATGAATGGACAGAGGGAGTAGGAGTGTGTGTGGATACAAGGATGATGGTAATGGATTAGGTGAGGGGTTAGATCATGTCTAGAATGAATTTTGGGGACCTAACCAATCTACCATTAAGGGGATCCTGTAGAAAACACAACCTTCACCTTAAATTGAAGCAATGAATTAAAAAAAAATGGAATTGATGGAGGGATGCATGGTAAGGAGTGGAGGAGATGAGTATATGCAAGGCAGGGTTACCTTTGGATCTTCTCTTTTCTCCTTGATTGTCTTTCTCACCCACCTGCAAATAACGATTATGTATTTTTTCTCATTTTTCTTTTTTTTTTTGAAAAACACCTAGGCTGCCTCAGAGAGGTTTTCACCCTAGATGTTTGGCCCGGGCGCCTCAAGAAAGGTTTTCACCGAGGGATCTTCTTATTCTTTGTTCATTTTTTCTCATCCTTGGGCCGCCTCATGAGGTTTTCAACCCAAAGATGGGACTCATGAGCCTCATGGACGTTTTCACCTGAATCTTTTTTTTTTTTTTTTGTTTCCCAGTTACCTGATGAGGGAGGAGCTCGAACTTGCTCCACCATCATCACTGTCTTATTGATATTGTCAATGAACTCTTGTTTTGATAAAGGCCTCTTGTACATTTTCAATCGGTGTCCATTAACAAGCAATGGAATGGCTTCTTCATCTATAGTTCTGATTTGCACTGAACCATTATCATGGCATCTTTCCACCACATAAGGTCCGAGCCATCTTGTCCTTAGCTTGCCCTTGAAGTCTTTATACCTAGAATCATATAACAATGCTCAGTCTCCCTCTTGAAATTGCTCTCCTTAATATGTTTGTCATGCTTATATTCCTCTGGAGTTGAACTATCTCTGTATGTAGGAGGGCCTGCATTCTGAATTCATCTAAGCCATTCAAATGGAACAATTTATTTATTTATATTCCTGTGCATGATTGAGATCCAAATCTAGTTGGGCTACCATCCTCAATGCGTTATATTCAAACTCAATGGACAACAAAGCATTTTTCCCATAGACCAGCTCATAGGGTGCAAATCTAGTGGTGGTATTCCATGTTGTATTATAGGCCGAGGTGGCCTCAACTAGTCTCTCTGCCCAATCCTTCCTGCGACACCTCAACTAGTCTCTCTGCCCAATCCTTCCCGCTGCCGCTCACTACTTTGGTTAAGATGCTCTCTAGTGCCCTGTTGGTCACCTCCACTTGCCCATTAGCTTGTGGATGATAAGGAGTGGAGGTCCTATGCTTGATTTTGTGATGGCTAAGCAGTTATTCAATCATGTTGGAGGTAAACTGGTTGCCTTGGTCTATGACTAGCTCTCTAGGGTACCCAAATTTGTAGAATACATTCTCCCTTAGGAACTTAGCCACCTTCTCTTCATTGCTGTCTTAATCGCCTTGGTTTCAGCCCACTTAGTCAAATAATCAATGCACACAATAATGTACTGCTTTTGCTTTTAAGGAGGGTTGATAGGCCCAATGAAGTCCATGCCCCACTTGTCAAATGGCTTGAAAGTCACTTGAGTTTGTAGGGGCATTTCATCTCTTGGAGTAGGCTTTCCCATCCTCTGGCACCGATGACACTGACTAATGTACATTTTCACATCCTGATGAAGAGTAGGCCAATAATAGCCTACTTGCAACACTTTGAATGTTGTCCTCTTTGCTGCAAAGTGATCTCCACAAGGCCCATCATGACAGGTCAGAAGGATGTCAAAGACTTCCTCTTCCCTTACAAACCTTCTCAAGATTTGATCTAGGCCAAGTTTTAACAGATTTCCCCACAGGTGAAGGGAGTGCTTTTCCTAACTATCTTGCTCTTTTCTTTGGAGGGCAAGTTTGGTGGGAATTGTATTGATACCAAATAGTTTGCTATATTAGCAAACCATGGGAGAGAACTGAAATAGTAAACGAATGCTCGTCTGGTAATTGGTCATCCACCATTCCTTCTTCACCTGCAGACAGATTCATCCTAGATAGAAAGTTTGCAACAACATTTTCCTTACCAGGCTTATCAAAAATAGTTAGATCAAACTGCTGTAATAAGAGCAACCATCTTATAATTATAGCATTCACATCTGGTTTGTTCATTAAATATTTGATTGCAACATGATCAATATGCACAAATGTTTGATAGCCTGTAATGTAATGCCTAAATTTGTTTAATGAATGCACAACAACCAGGAGTTCCTTTTCGGTCATAGTATAATTTAGCTCAGCGTTTGACAGGTTTTTACTGATAAAATAGATGGCATAAGGAAATTTCTCCTCTACTTGACCTAAGGCTGCTCCTAAGGCTTTGTGTGAGGCATCAGCATGAATATGAAAAGGGAGGGCCCAATTTGGGCCTCGAAGAATTGGTGTAGTGGTTAACTTACCCTTTAGAATGTCTAAGGCCTCTTGACAACTTTTTGACCATATAAACTTAGAATCTTTGGCCAACAACCCAAACAAAGGAGAGGCCAACTTGCTGAAGTCTTTTATGAACCTTTGGTTGTATCCAGCGAACCCTAAGAAACTCCTGACATCTCTCTGATTTTGTGGAGGTCGGATGATTGCTATTTTGTTTCGGTCCACCTGTAGTCCTTGCTAAGATATTGAATGACCTAGCACAATCCCTTTAGTCATTAAGAATTCACATTTTTCTGGACCGAGAGACAGATTCATTTCAATGCATTTGTGTAATACTTTGCCTAGGTAAGTTAGGGCTTCTTGGAAATCACAACCATAAGGTGTAAAATCATCCATATAAATTTCCATCACATCATGTACTAATTCAACAAAAATACTCAAGACTGCTCTCTGGAAGGTGGTAGGAGCATTGCATAGGCCAAAAAGAAGGACCCTATAGGCAAAAGTGCCCCAAGTATAGGTGAATGTGGTCTTATCCTGGTCTTCTAGGAAGATTTGGATTTGGTTGTACCCACTAAATCCATCTAGGAATGAAAAAAAACTTCTTCCTTGCTAGGCCATCTAGCACTTGGGCAATGAAGGGTAAGGGAAAATTATCCTTCTTTGTGGCTTTGTTCAACTCCCTATAATCAACACAAATCCTCCACTTACCATTTTTCTTGGGAACTAACACTAAAGGAGAGACCCACTCACTGTTTGAGATAGGGTAAATGAATCCTGCATCTAGCATTTTTTGCAGTTCTTCTTTGACTATGTCTTTAAGAGCTGGATTCATCCTCCTTTATAGTTTCTTGACTGGCTTGCAACCTTATTTGATGTATATGTGGTGAGTACACACTGAGGGGTGTACTCCTTTCATTTCCTTGTAACTCCAAGCGAAGGCTTCTAGGTTTTCTCTCAACATGTTGCATAACTCTTCCTCTTCAAGAGCAGACAGATATGGATTAATTTTCAAAGTTTTCTCTGTGCCAAATTCTATGGTTTTGACACGGAATGGGTTGGAATTGGTCAAGCATAAGTCAATTGGATGATTGTTCTAGGTTTCTCTTACTTCTTCTTCTAATGATAATGAACTAGGAGTTGGACTTTGGAGCAGGTGTTCAATTAAGTCATCCTCATCTTGCTATCCTCCTCTTGTGGTTGCTTCCAAAGCATAAAGTTGGGCAGGATAAACCTCATCTTCTTCCTCCTCCTCCAACCATAAATGTAAATCATGCTCTAGGGTAGGTTGAGTAGGAGGGTATAGGACTAACTGTTTGGACATATGCCCATCTTTGATGGTCATATTCCCATCTCTGCAGCTAATGTAAGCATCAACTGTGGCTAACCATGGCCTTCCAAGGATGAGAGGGTAACTAGTAAGCTTAGCCTGTGGCTGGAGAACTAGAAAATCTACAGGGTACTCCCAAGAGTCAACGGAGACCATCACATCCTCCACAATTCCCTCAAGGGTGGCTGTGGAATAGTCTGCAAGTTGCAGAACTGTTGTGGTCTTCCTTAATGACCCTTGGAGGTTGAGCTTGAGTGTGGTGTCTTTGGTCATCACATTAATGATAGCCCCAAGATCAATCAGAGTGTGTGGGACAATGGTTCCATTGATGTGCACATCTACTACAGGGCTGCTAGGGTCCAAATGTTTTGGACATATTACCTGCCCCAACATTAAGTCAGATAGCTGCCCAATGACATTAATGGTAGGGGCATCCATTTTTCTTCTTCCTGGATGCTTGAAGCATTTCTCCTTAATCAACTTATTGTAAATGGGAACATCTTTTATGGCCTAGAGAAGGGGGATCTTTACACATAGATTTTTCAATTCTTCCAGAAGATTAGTTTCTTCTGGGGCAGGCTGGAGTGGTTGGGCTAATCTTTTAGGAAAGGGTGGATTTACTTTAAGGTTGCTTTCCTCTCTTTCTTCCTCAACCTCCCTATATGGGGAGGGAGGTTGGTTATTAGGGAGAATTCTCCCAAATCTTAGGTTGATCTCCTGTATTTCTACAACATAAGTTAGGTATGATGTCTCCCCACTGTATACTTGTTGAGCCTGCTTATTGTTCGAGTTCGGATTTGGCTGGGCTGACATATGGGGTTGCTTGGGTAGAGCAGAGTGCAGGAGTTGTGGTTGGGTAGGTGGTGGAGGCAATAGGGCTGGAACATTGTTGAATTAGGGCCTCCACCCTTGGAGTGGGGTATTCCACTGAGGTTGTGGCTGAACATAAGGTTGAAATGACTGGTTGGGAATGATATTGAGATGCATAGGACCAAGGAGGGGGTTTAGACCAGGAAGGATGAGCAGGGGGTCCCCAAGAAGGTATAGTTGTGGTTTGGTTGTGTTTGTAATATGCATGGGATCATCCTTGCATACCCTGCTGGTATGGTCTAGGCCCAGGAGGTCTCCTTTGGTTGATGTAGCAAAGATGCTCAGTAACCCCTTCAACTCCTTGATATACAACTTTGAGTCCGGGTAGAGAAGGGCACTTGTCTGTGGAGTGTTTTCTTCACAGGCCGAGCAAATCTCAATACAGTTCAATGGACATTCATTCTTAGGATGCCTCCTGGTGCATCTAGGACAAAAGATGGCCAAGGCTCTCTTTGCTTCCTCTTTCTTCCTTTTGATGTTCATGGTGTCCAATTGCAAGGCAAGGGTTTGCAACATTTCACTTTTGAAATCCTCCAGCATATTTCCAATTTCACTCTCGATGGATGAGTTGGAAGATGATGTACTGGCCATAGGTTGACTACTCCTACCCTTTTTCCTGGTTGCCCTAGAATGGTTTCTAAAGATAGTCTTGATATCCTCATAGGGTAATTGGTAGATATCTACTCCTGCTAACGAATGTAAGGTATCCAAAAGATCTTCCCTTACTCCTCTGAGCAGGACCAACTTTAGTGACTCAGGGTCAAGTGTGCACCTGGCCCTTTTGTAATTGAGCTGGAATATTTCTTTGTAGCCTTCTAAGGGTTCATCATGGCCTATGGTTATCCTGAAAATCTCTTCTTTAGTATCCTTTGACCTACAGTAGTCCCTATATTTGTTGTTAAAATCCTGTTGCATCTGAGCCCAAGGTGTGATGCTATCTTCAGGTAAACCCATGAACCAGCGCAATGCTGCATCCTTGAGGGTAGATGGAAATAGTTTTAACTTTTTCTCATCATCGTTATAGTCATAGGTTTGACATATAACAACAAACTCAAATAGGAAAGTGTCAAGGTCCTCTGTGGTCAGACCATGGAATTGAGGTAGAGAAAAGGGGCTTATATTCTTCATCTTAGTGTCCCCATTGGTTTCCCTGATGGGGAAGGCACCCTATATTCTCTCTCTATTCCCTCTGTCATTTCGGTTTTCAGCCATTGGTTCAATAGGAATGGGTTCTTCCTCTTCTTCTTCCCCTGTAGGTTCTTCAAACATGTCAGGTTGCTCACCTAAAGGTTCTTCTAGTTCACAGTCTCCAAATAAGAGAGAAGGTTGACTGTTGGATGCAGTGGGGATATTTGGCAAGAATTTCCCTAAATTGTCCCTAATCCTACGAGGCATGAAAGGAAATGTTTTTGGGTTGGTTTTTGTAAGATTTTGTTAAAGCTAGAAAGTACTTTGCAGAAATGAAATTGCTGATTGAATGAAGACCACTAAAAAGCTACCTGCTGAATTGAAATTCTACTTGCAGAATGGAAAGGAAAGTAGATAATGACAAATGAAAGAAAGGAAGCTACTAGATTACTTTTGCAAAAATAAAATAATGGAAGAAAATTGAAGACTAGAAATATAACAAAAGAAAGCAGTGATCACATTCTACTTTGACACCTCCCTGACAATGGCGCCAAAAAAGTGATGAGCCTAGGTATTGCAACAAGAATGCTGCAACTCCCAGGGCTACCAACTTTACTTATCAACCCAGGGTTCGTACAAACTTGGAGGTGACAGTGCTATATGCACAAGAAAAGGTGAAGGTCCTACCTGTTGTCACTATTCATCTAGCAAGAGACCCAAGGGGTTCCAAGCCAGACTTCTATAGGGTCAGAAGAAGCTTGATTCTTTGATGGAAGAAGAACAAATCTATTCTAAGAGAGAGCTACTCTACTGCAGTAATGAAGAAAATAACATGTAATGCTAACTCACACCATAACCTAATTAACCATTTAAGCAACTATGCTAAGCAGAATTGTTAAATCAACACTAATCTAATGCTGCTATTAAAGTTGCAGAAGCAAAGAGCATCAACCCTAAGAATATGTAAGCAAGGAAACTAAACTAATCTGGTGGCAGTGTTTAACTAATACGCAGAGCAAAGTTCAGGAAGGAGTTAAGCGGAAGAGCAGTCGGAGGACGAAATCAGTGAAATGAGGATGTAATGAAAGATGAGCAGCGAAGATCTTATCGTAGGAGATTACGTAGATAGATGGGCGAACAGGATGAGTGGCAGATATCTTATCGCGGGCAGTTTAGTGAATATATGAACGAATAGGGTTAATGAACAGGATGAACAAGCAGAGATCTTATCGTGGGTGGTTTATTGAATAGATGAACGATAGAGATCTTATTGCGGAGACATAAGTTAATAGATGGACGAATGTGATTAATCGGAAGATGAGTGGTGAAGATAAAAACGTGCGGGGATGGAGTGGGTTTCGTAGGTGGTAAGTACTTTCTCGCGTGCCCTCAAAGCTGTATGTTGTATTTCTAAATTTCACATGATTAGCTTAACTGGGTGACACGTAGCACGCGAAAACCACTTTTCTCGCGTGCTCTCGGGCAGATAATGACCGTGCAAGAATCTGCGCGAGATTGCGCGATAGCTAAGCTAGTTGGCGAGCGGGTGATGCAATAGCCATCAAATCAGGTGAGGCAGATCAGCGGTGGGGGTTTAAAGTGCATAAAGTATTGAGGTGACGCGATAACCGTTGGACCAAGAGACAGATCAACGATGGAGATTGGAGCACATAAAGTAAGTGGAAGACTTCACGCGCGATGGCCATTGGATAAACTAATGAATTGCATGGTGATTGGTCAGGTTTGTTGTGGATCAGACGGTAAGGAAATTATGCATGAAGAACATGCTAAAGGAGGTTTCAATGAAAGTGACTAAAAAACTAGTGAGGGTGAGGGTGGACCAAGAGTGATGGAAAAAGACGACAGTGAAATGAAACAAGTAACTGCATCAAACAACGAACTCCAAAGCTCATGTGAGAACTAGAAACCTATGTTTTTGGGGTTGTTGAAGGGTCTCTTCCTCAAGTCATGGTCCCAGAGGGAGGAGGTGAGGCCGAGACACCAGTGGACAACCTTAACGTGATCTTTTTCTCCTTGCTACCTTGCTAATTGAAAGAAGGCACAAATGGAAGTAAACTAAAGCACAACCGATCTACTCTACACTACTGTAATGGGAATGCAACTACTTAATTAAATGAACAGTTAAACCATAAATCTATGCTATACCGCTGTAATGGAAATCCAACTACTTAAGAAAATAAACAAAAAACCAGGAATCTATGCTATACTGCGGTAATAGAAATGCAGCTACTTAATGTAACATCCCTCCCTTAATAATCAATAATAAATAATAAGAACTAATAAAAATAATACAAAAATAATAATTAATAATAAAAACATTAATAATGAATAAAATAAATAAACCACTTAATAAACAATAAATAATAATAACTAATAAAAAATAATAATACAAAAATAATAAGTAATAATAAAAATAATGAATAAAAATAAATAAATCATAATAAAAATAATAAAAATGATATTAAAAGATATAAGTAAATAAAAATAGTAATAACCAAAATAAACAAATAAAAAAATGATATTAAAAGAAATAAGTAATAAAAATAAACGGAAATTATCAAAAAATCAAAGGAAAATAAAGAAAAAGTAGCATGCAGACACATGGAGGGTGGGCATGTAGCATGCAGACACATGGAGGGTATGCATGTGGTTTCTCTTCCAATGTTTTGTTCTATTTAAGGAATGATGAGGAGGATGGGAGGGGTTCGATCATTCTGAGGTTATGTCTTCATTCTCTTGGGAGAGTACTGAGACTTAGGAATACTGGCAGTAGTCGTTGATTGAGGGCTCGGGGGTGGCCAGTTGTAGCAGAATCCTGCACAATTGAGTCTACAGTTGGGAGGAAAGTCGTCCCCAAATCTTGTGGTCACTTCGCAGCCGGAAAGTACAGGTATAATTTCATTGAAAGAATTGTTTTCCTTTTAATTTTCTTGTTCTGTTACATATGGTATCAGAGGGGGGTTTGATCGTTAGGGCCTATGGGCATCCGGGACTATACTTGTTGGAAATTTTAACCTGACTTGTTTTAAAGTACAGGTTGATTACTTTGAAGAGGCGGCATAAAATTTTCTTTCTTCAATGCCTATTTACTGACCCCTGCTAGTCTATTTTCTTTTACTACTCCAAATTGGTTCCAGATACTCTCTTTATTTCTGTTGTGTTTATTAAAATTTAGTGTAATTTATTTTCAATGTACACTTCTTGTTCTCATGTACTCTCTATTTTTTTTTTAATTAGTTTAACGTCCGTCGAGTTAGTTTAGTCTCTTTAAACTGGCTTAATAAATTTATGGATAAATTCATTCACTTATTTGAAATTATGTCGTGTTTCTATTTCTCATGTGTTTACAAAACTATGTGTGGTTTTGTAAATCCATGTCGTGTTTCTCCTTCCTTGTAAAAAAATCTTTACTTTCTCACTGTAAATTTCCTTTTTGTAATTCATTTACAGATTAAAAAAAACCATATGTGGTTTTGTAAATCAATGTCTTGTTTTCTATAGTTGGTAGAGTATTTTACTTTGCTCTTTACTTTCACCTCAACCTTATTTCACACATTTAACTTGATTTCACCATGCTAGTAAATTATTCTTACTTTTGTAACTTTGACTTCAATTTCATATTTATTGATGTAATATATTTTTTTTCTCTTTTGTACATTAATTTCATCAATATATGATTGCAAAGCCTCCCTTTATTCACTGAGAATTTATTCTACATGTAGTTGTAACATATTAACCTGTTTTTTTTAATATTAACTTGAGTTAAATTGCTGACTGCTACGCTGTTACATATCTGTTACTTGAAACTGTGCCCAATATCTTTGCGGCCTGCCACAAAAGTTTCTCCAATTAAATTCTATACAATTATTTTTTTTTCTTTGTTTTTTTTTTTAATTTCAATAGTTAAACTTCGGAATTTATGCTGTGAATCGTTAATTTATTTTTACCAGATTATGAAAATAAATGTGGGTTCACCTTACTTTAACCCTGGAGCCGGAACATGTGTGTAATTATCAAGACCGTCAGAAACGCACATGGAATCTTATATTGAATTTCGATTTGTGCGGACTGTCACGTCAAATTCGATGATGATTATTTGTTTTAATGTTTACCATTTTAAGTATTATGTAAATTAAGAAATGTTAATTTTATTTTACTTCTTAACATATGAGTGATTAAATGAAAGAAGTCTATTATTTAATATTTTTTTAGTATAAGGTTTTGGGAAATTGCAATAGTCGATTCATAACCTGAACTTGATTATAGGCAAACGTTATGAAGTAGAGTTGAAGCTCAACCAAAGTAATTTATTTGAGTTCTTGTTGTTGTGTTCTATCGTCATAGTAGCTTTTGTATTACTTGATATTGAGTTTTGTTGGTTAGTTTCGCAACCTTTTGGGTCGATTGGTATTAGTTGAGAGATCAGCTAAACGTTATGATGCATTTTAATAGCCTGATTCAAATGTTGCTTTTTAACTACCGTAAACAAGTTACTAAAAGCAAAATAATGTTATTAATTGTAAAAAAAAAAAAAAAATTAGCTTTGGACTTTCCATAACAGATCGAGTCGATTTGAAATCGAGACTGTTTTTATTTTTAACTGGTTTTAGATATGGGTATGTTTATATAATGAGGTCTTTTATATTACATATTACTTAAAAAGAGAAATTTCTTTTTCCTTTCCGTTCACTACCGAGACCATAGAGAACCATTCACGCGACAGTCTACCGCCATGTGTTGTCATGCGTCGCCCTGCCTGGGCAGCAGCAGATTTATACACCTCACAATTGGTTTCTCGAATCGTATGCAGATGGGTTTGGAATAACTTTTTCCAAAGTAACTCTCATCCGAATTTGAATAATTGTTATCGGAATTGGAATAATTGTTTTACAGGTAACTGTGAGGAAGGCGGTTGGACTAATCATTTTTGGAATTAAAATATTTATTCTAATTATGTCTCAGAAGTGATTAGTTTCATTAAATTATTGCTTTAAATTTTACAGGTGAGAATTACTTTATGTTGAACATTTACACTATAGATAACTGTTTCTCCAAAAAAGAGTTTTTACATTAGTAATAATTGGTCGGATTTTTCATTATATTTGGATATATATATATTTATAT
>APFE030231880.1:20336-39094 GCA_000404065.3 Pinus taeda | reverse complement strand
TTATCAAAAAGAAGGAAATAAAACAAGAAAGCTAAAAAAATCAAAGGAAAGTAAAGGAAAAGTAGCATGCAAACACATGGAGGGTGTGCATGTGGTTCCCCTTCCAATGTTTTGTTCTATTTAATGAATGGTGAGGAGGATGGGAGGGGTTCCACCATTCCGAGGTTCTATCTTTCATTCTCTTGGGAGAATGGTATACTAAGACTTAGGAATACTGGCAGTAGTCGTTGATTGAGGGCTCAGGGGTGGCTAGTTGTAGCAGAATCCTGCGCAATTGAGCCTACGGTTGGGAGGAGAGTCGTCCCCAAAACCCTGTTGCAGTAAGCCTATTTCTACCACAAGTAAGCTCAGGTAAGCGTTTAAATTTAATGTTAATAAGTTAATTAGATATCTGTATTTTGGGTTGTTACAATAATCTAAGTCCATGAAGTGTAGATCAGATAGTGACAGGATGTTTTGTTATGGCATTTTGTAGAGAAAAAGTCATCGGTTTGAAATTTTATGGGAAAAAGTCCATCCATGCTAAGCATTGGTGTGGCCTAATCCAAGTGCAATCCCCGAATGGTTTTGACGGCTTGGATGCCTCTAGGTTGTAGCTACTCATGTCATAGGTTAGACATGCCAGTCATCTCAAGGCTCACATAACCTAGCACACACAAAAAATAGTATAATAAATTAATTTTTAATGAAAAAAATGGTAAAAATAGTAAAAAGGGGAAAGGAGGAGAAGGACAAAATATTGACATAGCTGAAAGGCACCACTTTGACATTACTAACTTAACCACATAATAAGTAGTAGCATGATAGTATAACTATGGATGAAAGAAATAAGAGAGGCAAGATAATAACATAGGATGAAAGAAAGAAAATGTTATGAAACCAGCTCACAAAAAGATAGAAAAAAGAGATAAACGCCTTAGAATTCAACCTCTTCGAGGGGGAAAACTCCTTTACATTACACAAATGAACAATTCTTGGATGATACAAATGACAAGACCTCCTTTCTATATATAGGAGTCTAAGGGGCCATAATATAATCAAAGTCGACATAACAATAATAATGTAAGGGCATCATAATAATAATAGTGGGCTTCTATGGGGCACAATAATAACAATATGGGGAC
Source organism: Pinus taeda (assembly GCA_000404065.3). Taxonomy (NCBI): domain Eukaryota; kingdom Viridiplantae; phylum Streptophyta; class Pinopsida; order Pinales; family Pinaceae; genus Pinus; species Pinus taeda. The sequence continues at coordinate 37,970 of APFE030231880.1, read as the reverse complement.
TACATGGGAACAACAATATAATAAGGGGGTTGTACTAATAACAATAAGGGGTTACACTAGTAGTATAGGGACCTAACATGCCCCTCTCCTTCAAAAAGTGTTGTCCTCAACGCTTGAGTAGTTCTTGATGCTTCTATATAAATTCTTGTCCTCCCATGTGGAATCTTCAGTTGGTAAGTTCTTCCACTTGATGAGATACTCTGAAATTGATCTATTTCGTAGCCATCGATTTCTCGGTTCTGTGACTACTTCAAGGTCCAATATGTTTTTTCCTTCCTTGTCAAGTTCTCGCAATATTGTTTGAACTGGGATCTTCTACAACTTGTGAATGAGTTCCCACTCCTTTGGCCATATGGATATCTATAAGGCCTAATGTTTGAAGGAACACTTCTTGGAATCAAATGAATAGCATGATCATGATCATGAATAGGTGGGAGCCCTTTGGGAGTCTCAAATACGTCAGAATGATTGTCCAAAACTTTTTTGAGATCTAAAGAAATACATGATTTCGATGTGGGATCTTCTAGTGAACATAATTGTGCAATTATGCCCCGTTTTTATTTATTTAGAAGCTTTTTCATGTTGTTATAGTTGATTATCTTTCCAGGTTTCCCTTCGATACCCCTCAATTCAACTTCCTTTCATTCCCAAAAAAATTTCAAGAAAAGTTCTTGAAAATTAAAAGCTATCGTACCCAAATATTGTAGCCATTGGACTTCTAGTAAAACATCAGCACCACCCATTGGAATGGAAAGCATTGGGTTGTTCAATACATATTCTCCCATGGATAGCTTGATATTATGGCACTTTCTAGAGCAATTTATGGTTCATCCACTTGCAACTGATCCAAGATATTTTGCTTATAGATGTATTAAAGAATCACATGCATCAATTGCAGCTTAACCATAGAAATTTAATGTGCACATGAGAGAAGAGGAAGAAACACATAAAACATTAAGAAGACAAGAAGCTTGATAATGGAGTTCGTCCCTCTTGGACTACGTCTCAGGGCCTTGCACGATCAATGGGGAGGCATTCATTCATTAAATGGCATGAGGAAAAGAAATACAATCATCAGTTACAAAAAGGAGCCTTATACCTCCATTCTATAAAATGGCTGAGAAATGGGGAGCTCTGTTGCAGAAACAAGCATCGTCGTTGAATTTCTGTCGCCAAGAGGTGCAAAATCGATATAAAACTTTCCCAATTCTGACACTGGACCAAAACAGACCCCCCTGGAAAATGTGCTCATGCAAGGTTCCACCCCATGTTCTAGCTCTGCTCAAGGTTCTACCACCTACAGTCTCGAAATCTGTGTCTGCCCTCCTCTGTCCTGTACTGAGCAAAAACATAAGTTTTTATATGATGGCTTGGGCGAAGTTTTCAAAACTAGACCGTTGGGCGCATTGGTATAAATTTCAAGTGGTTAGGGAGGGGTCGGGCGGTCAAACACCGCCCCTCCCTTTTTTTTAACTGTTTGTTATTAACATAATGTTTTTTTGTTTTACAATTGGCGGGTAGAGATCATTAAATGGTCGTTTAGGGAGGTGGGTCTGCCGACCCCGGTGGCCATCTCCCCCTCCATACTCTCGTGGCTTTGTATTAATGCGGTCGTTGAACGTAGTGTGGCAGTGGTGGGCGACAGGGTTGGCAGCCTGCGCCAGCCATTATTGTTTATAGTATATGGTTGTGGTGGAGGGGCGACGGGGTTGACAGCCCACACCCCACCACATATAACAAGTTTTTTGTATGGTTCCAAGGTGGCGGGGTCATGGCCATCCACCCCAATATTTTAATACGTTTTTTTTTTGTTATGACTGTTGGGAAGGTCGGCGGGGTTGGTGGCCCATCAGCCTAATTTTTTATATATTTTTTTGTTCTTAATAACCATCCCACCGTTTCTCAAAATTTCGAATCTGGGCCGAAGGAGACAAATTAATCAGGCCACAAATTTTCCAGGAATTTGGCCCATGTTGGCCGAAATCCGGTGGTCGGGTTTGGTCAAAATTGCATCTCCTTTAAGCCTGCCACATGGGTAAGTCAACCCTCAACTTTGACTGCTTCTATATTCTCCATACGGACTTGGATTGGAGCGTCGTTCACACCATTGGAATCGGGGCGACGAGCACTTCGATTTAATGTCAGGTTAATTGTCTTTTTTCCACTTTGAATTTTGAGCCTTTTCATGCTTCTGGTGTCTCAAGATCCACCTGGATCAGCAACCATCACTTGACACGCTGGTGTTGGAAATAGGAAGCAATTCAATTCCTTGTCTATCTTAAAATGAATAAAATTATGGAGGTCTTGTCATTTGTACTGTCTAGGAAAATTGTGTTTAATTCTTATTGTGGATTATTTTTATTTTGTTTCTATATTTCCATGTTTGTAGCTAAGATTATTCACACAATTTTTTTTATTGCAATAGGTTTTTCTTGCACAAATAACTAGCATAACATATTAAATCCAAGAGACACACAAAACTTTTTTTAACTCTTGGATTGAGTAACTCCTAGTAGTTTATATTATAGCTCAAAATGTCACATTTTTAGTCCTCCATAGCTCAAAGTGGCACCCCTTGGGTCCATTAGGGAAAGGCATCAACATGGAGACCAGAATGCAGAAAATGGTCCATGGAAACCTACAAAAACTAAGGTTTTTCCCCTTCAACACACCTAAAACACTAGCAAAGAGAGTTGTTAGGACAAACAATTCTAATGTTGGATTGCCAACGAGAGTTAAAGAGCTCAATAACTCTTAAATTACATAGAAAAAGAGAGTTGAAGCGATAATGCAAGTGGATAAGAGCATAAAAGGTCAAAGTTGATCAAATATAAAAGATAAGGATGAAAGGACCATATCAAATATGGTTAAAAAATGTTTGCATATATTTGATCACTCCTCTAAGCCATCTATAAAAGAAATGCTTTCTATGCAACAAAAAGGAAAAAATTTCATATAATGAAATGTTATCAGATTAAGGACCTATGTTCCCCTTATGATATGTTGCAGAATATCATGTGCCTTGATAGTGAGTTGTGGTGAAAGGATGGATAAAGGATTTAGGACTATGAAAGGAGCAATTTCTATACACCTTCAAGGGATAATGAAAACATCTTCTTTTTCCTTCCAGGAACATATTTTTCTCTAATGTTAATTGTGTTTGTTTTGGGGATTTATGTCGGTAATGTTAATGGGTATTGCATGAGAATAGATATTGTGGCTATTATTTTTGTGTGTATATAATAGGTTCAGTAAACTCAGGAGCAAATATCTCTTAAAAAACTACCACTAGCATGACCAAACATCTGCCTTCTGGAATAAGGTGCACATCTAATCTCTCTCTTCTTTATTTCATTAAATTCATGTGTGTGATATGTCAAGGGTTAAGTATGTCGAAAACTTGTTGTCTAGATAGGCCCTTGGTAGGCATGTGGGTTTAAAGTACCTTGTCATTGTAAGGGAAATTATGTATAACAGAATCGGCAACTCCACGGAGAGTCCAAGTGGATCCTTTTTGTAGTCTTTGTTTTTTTATTCAATGGATTTTGTTTTTTTTTCTCACTTTTGAGCAGTCATTAGGAGCCTTAGGGGAAAAAATTGAATCACTATGCTTGAAAAAACTTCAGAACAAAGCCAAAACCCCTTCAACTCTCCTCTGCAGTCACAACAAATTCTTGTTGGCCTCATCAATGCTCTATTGTGTACTATTCCAGAGAATTTGTTTTCCTCTTCAACTATATGTTCTCACAGACAGAGTGTTGAAGCACTCATTCAAGAGATTTGATATGGTTTTCTCCATTTTTCTTGAACTGATAAGATCCTAGGGTTGGGCCATTTTGACATATAGTTTCCTTGGTTGCCTTCTCAGTTAAACACTCTCAAATCCACTTCAAATAAGTGGGTTTTTCATATTGTGTAAGGTTTTTTAAACCTCTTGGGCTTGATTCCCGTCAATGACATTGAAGGTTTGGTATTTCTTTATCACCATTGTCATGTAACCCTCTTAGTTTTCAATCTAATTTTAAATGTGTTATAATATCTTAATCCTTTATTTGATGCATGCTTGGATGAAAATAGGGTCTTAGTTTTTGGGTGTGCTTTTCCTTGTTTCTTTTGAATTTTCACTAGGTGATTGTATTTTTTTATTCTAATCTATCAATGCATGTCAAAGTGACAAAGGAGAGTGTTATGAGGATTGTTTTCATGTTGCATTGTAAAATATATAACTCCCTCATAGACAAAATTCATCGAAAGTAAATGTTGCATGTGCATATTCTACATATATTTCTTTCAAACAATTCATCGCACCATTTCAATTTCACTCCATATACCCCTTGACATAAAAAACAACCACTAAAATCAATGCTTAATAAAATCGATGAGATATATTTTCATTTCTTTCATAGCACACCAACATTATCTTAATTTTTTAGGGCCTTGGAATAGGTTAACAAGGTGAACTTTCCAAGGCTATAAAAACAAACACTAGAATCTTGAGTTAGGGAGTGTAAATCTAAAAACAATAACATGTTTCCTCGGAAGCCCTTCTGACACAAGGGTCAAACACAAGGTCACATCAGGGCCAGTGGAGTGATCTAACCTATTTCACTTGGTTTTAGTGGCATGGTCTACACGCATACAAGGGCCTCCTTTGGGAGTTGTGGGTTTGATACCCTTCCTTTGTGTGTGGACCCAACTAATGACTGTCCCCCTAGGTCGATTTGTTGTTAGTGGTAACCATTGTGCCCATAATATTGGGGACCTAACATAATTTATGGTGAGTGGGATGTACTTGTTATACCTGGGACAAATGTTGGTCAGTACTCACTTAGATACCCTAGAGGATGTGCATACATAATTAAGGGTACTTGCACTGGGCATTGAGACTTTAAGTAAGAGGCCAATGTAATTGCCCCAATCATATTTTCACATCTGACTTGGTCCTTAATCAACCAAGCTCCCACTGAGGGAAGATCCCTCTAATCTATTAGTTTACATGCTTGCTCCTTATATTTAATAGGTGTATGTTGTTTGGTCATATCTAGTAGCCTTTAGTGTCTTTTACTTCATAGTTTTTGTTTACGTTATTTGTACACACCATGGTTGGGATTATTTTGTGTCATCCTCATCATCTTTAAGGCTTTTCTCCTAATGAATATGGACCACTTCCCCATAGACGTAGGCGTAACCCTACCACTACCATAAATATACCTGCTTCAGTGGCCACTTTGGGTGATATTTAAAGGCTCAAACCTTTATTTCATGAAGTGGTTGAAGAAATTCCTCCACCTCATTCTCATTCCTCGTGAATCATATTCTATCACCCATCTTCTTAGGTGGGGGTGTATACTTGACTAGATCTTTCCATTTACACGCTACTTACTAAGAGTATATTGTGGCTAATGTCACTTCGATGGAAAAGCCTAATGAGTCCACACTTGGTGTCACTAGAGGTGTTCTTGAGAAAACTTACATGCCCTATTCCACTACCATAGGTCCTTTCCACACCACCTCTACTAATTTTTTCTTCTCTTTTTGGAAAAACATCATGAGATCCCATCTCCCTCCATTTAGTACATCCACTATGGGTACCTTCACATCGGCAACCACACTCCCTCCATTCGCTTTTGGCAGAGTCTCTAGTTCCACTACGAGTAGCATACCCACATCACATATAGGAGGTTGTGTCCATTTATGCATCTACATGACCCTCTATTGGTCCTAGCATGTTTGTAGGTAGTTCATTCACACCTAATGTTGGATTTACATTTGATTGGAATAACTAGGTCCATGTCATTCCCTAGCATAGCTAGGGGCACTTAAATTTCTAGTGGGTTCACATTTCCTTTGGGTAATCAATCATTAAGGGGCTCTACTTTTCAAGGGAACATTCAGTTTCCTTGGAATGTTCGAGCGGCTAGGGGAAATATCCCTAGTACTATCTTTAATCCTTTGGGTACCAACCCATTTTGTAAACCTTTTGGTTTAGGAGGATGTCCTCTTGGCACACCCTTTGGTCTTAGAGGTCAACAACCTTTTAGGATTTTTTTTTCCATTGATGGAATTTCCCCTAGGGGAACTAACCTTTACAATACACACCCACTACACACCTGGAAATTGTAGCTAACTTCTCCAGTCACGCCACTTCCTTGAGCATCCCTTCCACTTTTACATACCATGCTATGGGTAGATCACAGGTGACAGCATCCACCTAGGTCATGGGGGTCACCACCTCCTCTGCAACCATCGTTCAACTCACCCTTCTTGGAAACCCTTGCATTACCTTATATTTCAAAGTTAATGAGTGATCTAATCAAGCATAACCCTGTATGGATGACAGTCCCACCTAAATTGTTAGCTGACATTCCTAAGTTTGATGGTAAACCTAGTGAAGACCTTGTATCTCACATCACCACTTACAACCTATGGTACTTGTCTAACTATTTCATGATGCTAGCATCAGGTTGTGCCTTTTCTAATAGACTCTTTCCGATGGTGTTGCCAAATGGTACATTTATTTAGAAATCATTTCTTATGATAACTTTATTTCTTTAGCACAATCCTTTGCTAACCATTATGAATTACCTATTAGGTATGAAACTAGAACTAATATACTCACTAAATTCATTAGGATACCTCCTCCCGCATATATGATCAAATCCATGAGTGGAGGCGGAGATGAAGCTTATTCAAAACAAAATTTCTTGATGAGTTAGTACATGAGTGGTTTACCAAGTCTCTCTTGCCTAGAATTACTAAAGATGTAGCCAAGATAGGAATCCAAACCAAGGAACAAGTTGTCATTTGTGTCCACCAATTTGACATGATCTATTCCCAAGTGGGTACTCTTTATGAAATCATTCCTAGCACTCCTTGGTCATCGAATGATTATCAAAACCAAATATCAAATCCCACGCATATGGTGTGTTGAGGTTTGTATCCTAAGGAAACATAGGCTATAATCCTTAATAGCCACTTAGATGAGCCAAATGAACATCTATTCTAGTGCCCCATTTTTTAATGTACCACTCAAACACAATACTCTTTTTCAAACCTCTGAGGTGAATTTTGTGCAATCCACACCTTCGAAGAATCGTCAACAACCTGAAGGAAAAAACGAGAAAAACAAGTCCAATAAAACTTCACACATTCAATAAGGAGCACCTTAAACCCAAGAGACCATTGGAGGAGGCACAAAATGAATCTTTCTCATTACAAGATCTGTAGAGAGGACCATCTTTCTCATGAGTGTCCATGAATGGATGAGATCCATCATTACTTCTCACAGCAAAACACTGCTCACCAGCCTACAATATTGACAAATCCATTTTTGGCCTAGAAATTTCATATGGTTGTGAACCTCCACGTCCTTAGCGAGGGGGGAGAGGGGAAAATTCTTCCAATAATGCCTAATCATCCACGCAATATATATTTATAGTGGAAAACCAATCCATGTCACAACTAGAGAACACAATTATGAGAATCCTGATTGGTACTTCCACATCAGAACCTATTATTCTACTCAACCCAATGGTCTTATTAATTTTTATATACCATTATTGAGCACTGTGTTGAATCCTCCTAAAGGTGCACTTTGTAATCCTACACATCATCCTAATGCAAGGGTTGTTCACAACTATAGCATTATCAAGGATCTGGCACAAGCACTTGTTGTTATGTTTGCACTTGAATTTTTGCAAAGTTTCCCTATGCAATGCAAAACACGTCTAACTACCATTGGTGTACCAGATCCATTAGATTCAAATATCATCACCTTTGATCCATATTCATGGAAGCCACTTCTTCCACATCATATATCCTTCAAGATCATGTTCCACGTCTTTCGATGGCATGTTCAGTAGATAGTCTTGGACAAAGGGACATCTACTTATATTATGCCATCGAAGTATTCGAAAGATCTAGGATCACTAACTTTTTCACTGCCTAAGTATGCATTAAAGGCATTTGATGGGCATACCTTGAACCTTAAGGGGTTTTTCCTACTTTTCCTATTGAGCTCAGGATTAAAATAATATCAATGAAAGTTAAGGTCACTGATGCCCCTTTAGACTATAACTTATTTCTCAATCAAAGTTGGATTTATCCCATGAATTTTATTATTTCATTTATCTTCTGTGTCATGATGTTCTCCCCATTAGGGTAAAATAGTCACTATCAACCAATTGACATTTTTCAAGCCCAACTTGTGTTTTCATGATAGTCAATCGGTTCCTTTTGTAGGATATTCCCCTTCTACTTTTGAAAGTATTGGAGTAGAGATGTTCAAAGACTCTTCATTAATGGGCACCTTCCCCCTTGCTCCACCTGACCCAACTCCATCTACTTCAACCATTAACATGATCTCTTTTATCACTAATGGAGCTATTGGAATTCCTAATCCTTGGGTGGCGTCTATGGAAGATAAATCTCATGGGGAAACAATGCCACCTCCTGCGGAAGTTATTTCCTCATCTCTCATCTTGAAGGAACTTCTCAACACTAGTTAGAAACTCCATCTTAATATGGAAAATGATCAGGATATTTTTCCTACATGTGCCATCACTCTATTAGTTTAACATGACTCCCTTGATATTAAGTTTCATTTAGAAAAGGCCATCTTAGAGGTCATGGCTTCACACGATAAGCCAAGGGATATTATGCTTCATGATGCCTCTGCTCTCCCAAATTTAGAAATTTTATAGCTTGGAAATCAATACCTTGAATTAGGCTAGGGGAATTTCCTGAGTCATGCAATGAAGTACCACACATGGATTTAGTCAAGTCTAGGATTTCTAGCACTGGACTATTCATCAAATTATCAACTCCCATATCCCCCATCAACAAGTTCCTTATACCCTCTTTGTGTCTTGATCACCATCATCAAGGAGTTGTCTTAGCTTATGAGACCATTCGTCCTTTGTGTCCTCAAGTAATTCCTCATAATGTTATGGTTCTAAGCTATCCCTAGAATCATCAACCTTTAGGAATGTGGAAATTCAATTAGATGTTTCATGGCCCCATCATGGTGTGACATATGTTCCCAAAAATTGCACATGAGTTCATATATGTCAATTGGAATCCTTGGCATGTGCCCAAAAGTGGACACCACATTGCATAACCTATATAATTACATCATGCTTTGTATATATGTATATAATACATCATCAAAACCTAAAAATAATATTAATACATAAAAATCCGTAAAAAAATACCATATTTCATCATGAATTGAGGTATACTTTCGACACCGGCATATAGGATTAGGATCCACATCAATCTTGCCACTACATTTTTGACATTCCCCATACCACTTCAGTGTTCCTTATGTCCCACCCTACAAAGTTGTGACATTAACCATGCATTTTTGCACATCTTAACATGTGTGATAAAGTCTATCCTTCATGGGTTCCCTAGAATAGCACCCACTTTTTGTTCACGTGCACATGCTATGTTCATTTGTAAGTCTAGGGATCCTCTTTAGATCATGCTATGACATAAAAAATGATCCTCATGCAGTTATTTGTCTATTATTTCTTGTCATCTATCACCCTTATAGGGGGTCCCCACACTTCTTATCATTTATTTTTGGTCGCTTATGTGTATGGTCTTCAATGTCTTGTTGTAGGCTATCATAATGCTACTTTCTTTCATCATGCTTTCCATCCTTGTATCCACACTTGACCACTCGCCTTTGCATTAGTCTTGCCTCCATCTTGAAACCCATCTCACCCTTTCAGATAGATCGTTGCGATGAGAAGATTTCCATTACTAAACACTTTTCCATTGCCTCTTGCATTACTTAGGTTGGTTCTATCAGCCTCAAAACTAGATGTACATTGTTATACCACTTGTCTATCTAAAACAAGCTTTATTTTGGTTCTCTTTTCATGCTCGTTAAATCATGAAAATCTCGAGCTTCCTTTTCCATATTTTCACATTATTAAACTACTTAAAAATGTTGAGTTCCTTTGGTTATGTCCTAGTAATTAGTTGAGCTTAAAGTCAGAAAATATTCTCAAATCTCATTTTTGTTAAATCATGAGAAATACACGTGTACTTTTATCACTTTTTTGACATCGCTAAAAAATAATGAAAAGAAGACATTGCTCTGAGTATTCTTTTACCTCTTTTTTAGGCTCATTAAAACTAAATGAAAAAGACATGATCAACCTCACTTGTCTTCTTTCTCGTGCTCGTTAAACAATGAAGGGTAAAATCTATACAAAAATGGAAAGGGGGGGAGAATCTATTAATCTTTGTTTTATCATTACTCTTGCCAATTTCCCTTGAACATGGCACTTATTTGAGTTATCCTCTTATAGTTGGTCTTTGTCTTGCTTTAGAGTCACACCATCAGCATGAGTTGAGTCATTCTATTATTGAGTCAATATCTCACCCAATTGGTTACCATTCCAGTTTCTAGGTTGCGGTGATGCCTCTTGTGTCATTATTTTGTTTGTATGGTACTCTTCAATATAAGCTGCCAAGTTCACATTTGCGTCGTGTTGTTACATGTTGAAGGGAATTCCTAGTCTGATTTGTTCATCTACAGTACCATTCTACCGTTTGTATCAACCATCCTTGTGACAATTTTGCATTCATTCTTCATCTATTATCATCTTGGTGTCAAATTTGTGTTTAATGATGGGGTGATCCCAGATCTTTTCACTTCAAAGATGCATACAAAATTTCTTTTGAAAGGGCATATATCCATAAGATGCATACACATAAAGGAAGCAGAAATAAACAAAAACTATGAGGAGCAAAGACACAAACAAAGTTGATAATGGAGTTCACCCAGTGTGGGTTACATCTCCAAGCCCTGCTCAATGTGGCGGAGGCCTCTTTTAATGATCTTCAGCAAAATCAACTTACATGCATGTAAAAAAGACACCGTATACCTCCACTTACAGGGATGACATGAAAAATGAACACCTATGTTGAAGAAATGGACTGCACCATTGAATTCTTGTTGAAACATCGTGAAATATGATTGTAAACTTGACCCCTTTCTGCTTCATTCAAAATCTGGACCTCCGAGAATATCAAAGATTCCCCAAATATTCCTTCTCATGGTTTGACTGGAATTAGGTTGCTCATATGAAGAATCTAGTTACACCATCACGTTCCTTGCGAAAAACTGAGAAGAATGAGTATAAAATTGGTCTGGTTCTGAAACTGTCTATTTTGGGCCCACAGGGAATCTCAAAGATTCCTCAAGATTCCATAAAGATTTTGTTCTGCATACTGGCTGAAATTTTGCTGCTCAGATCAGAAAACCAATCATTCTATCAGACTCCTAGCGAAATTCTGGTTCGTTTGAGTATAAACTTGGCATGAATTTGACATTGTGAAAGTTTGGCCCCAAGGGAATCTAAAGATTCAACACTGATTATGCATAAGAATATTCCCTAGAAAAATATTCCCTCAAAATTCATGCCCCTCCTGGTCGCGGTTTCGCTCTTAGTTCTAGAGTTCGGTCCTCTCTCTGTTCGGCTTTATCCCCACATGACATGTGAATGAGCAATTTAAATATGTGCAATCGGGCAATTATTACAAAGTCAAGCTTTGTCTATTGTTGGTAGGTACCAAAAATAAGCTAGTTGAGAGTTGGGTTTAGTTATTATTATCTCCATATTTAATGTATAGTTAAAAAATTATTTAACACAACTTGGCATACCATAATATATTTCCTTGGGTTTTATTTTAAACATTTTATGGCTAATATGTTATTAAATCAACATATGCCATCATTACATCTTGTTTGACCTATATATGTGGTTTTAACCTCCATGTATAATAGTTTGTCCCTCAATTCATTTTAATAGCATGTGACTTATGGTTATATTTATAACCATAATGTTTATTATGATAATGATTTTTGTAATTATTTTTATTATTATTTTTATTTTTGTTTATATATATATATATATATATATATATATATAGATATATATATATGTTTTTTTGTGCACGGCTAGAAGACCAATGTTGGAGTGTCACATGTCACCGGGAAATTTTCAATCAACTACCACATAAGCATAGTGGGTCTCATTTTTCTGTGTATCTTGCAAACTTTTGAGGGTGATAAGTTGGTCATACATACTCAGATTAAGGTGTCATTCATGCCATTGGAATTAGGACGTTGAGCTCTACGTTTTGTTCCTAGTTTTGATGAAATATGAAAACTTTTATTTTTGAGCTTTTCCAAGGCCACATTTGATCATTGAGTGTTTCTGGAGCCACTTGGATCATTCCTCCCCACTAAGGAGCTTTTGATCCTCCAAAATCATGAACATAATCTACAATTTGTTTTGCTCCATTTTCTGCACAACAAGTGCCATGACAGGCCACACTTCCTTCTCCTTATCATTTTTTCTTTAGAGCCATAAGTGATGAACCGACATCTGCATTCTCTACAAACCTATAGTACAATATTTTCAAACTACATGTTCAATTATATGACCAATCATGACCCAAGCATCCGCATATTTTCCAAGAGTTTATAACACACACTCTTTGGTCAAGTGTAAATCATAATAGAAACCAATATACCAGCTATCAACAAAAAGAGGTAAAAACGTCATCATGTTGCTTTCATAAGTGATGGAAAACACATCATCACTTTTAAAATCATTTCACAACATATGATTTACAATAATATGGCCACGACAAGCTACTATATCTAATAAAATCATCCCTCACTCAACAAAGTGAACGGGTCATCTCCCTGCGATTAATTCGCTTGTTGAACATATTTACCATCTAGTTCCTTCATATCTACTTATTGGTCATGAAGTATCTAACATGTGGCTCTCTCATGCCCATCCTTATTGTAGTGACTACATTGATTCTTCTCCTCCAAACTTTCTAGACCGTCTTGGAACACTTATTCTTAGTGTGCCTCTGACAAGTGTCTATGGAATCCTCACTATCACTAGAATGTGATGAGGTGCTCCCATCATCCATCATTGGTTGGTCCCTGGCTGTCTTAGAGCATTCTCCAGCGTCTTTTCTGACATACCCAAGTCCTGCATAACAAATCAATTCCTCCACTTTGATGTGATTCACAATGCTCTTGCCATTAATGTCAAGTCCCTGTCCTTGATACCCCATCTTCTTCAACAATTTTGATACAATTCCTGTAGTATGTTTATCAAAAGAAGCGAAATCATCGTCATAAAAAGCACATGAAATTGAAGAATCACTTTTTACCTCAAGCTTGTTATGCTGCAACTTTTCAAAGGCCTCCTCCTTGGCTTGTAACTGATGTTGAAACCTTTGTTTCTCCTCCTCTTCTTTTTGTAGGAGTCTCCTTAGTTCAACATTCTCTGCCTGAATGCTTTGGTTGAACTCTTTGACCTCTTAGAGCCATGCAGTATTTGGTTCCCTCCTCAATTTTGGCACAACATCTACTCAAATCTTTGCCTCATCACCTGAATTGGAACCCAAGTCGATAGGTCCATATTCTACAATCCTAAGAGCTGCAATCCTCATTTCATCACCTAAGTCTGATCCCAAGTCAATTGGTCCAACACCTGCAAATATTGCAGTTGTGATCTTCTCATCATCCTCTGATTTATATTCTTGGTCTTGTTACACAATTGCAATTGTCTTCTGCTTCTCCTTTCTGCCATTCCTCTTTTGCCTCAACTCTGGATGCATTTTCCATCAATGTTCCTCATCATTCCCTTCTTTGTCACAATGAGTATGAGAGGGTTTTTCTCTTATTTGTTGTTGTTATCTTTGGGAAATCATCTTTCTCATGCTTCCCCCTGCTTTCAAGATGTACAGCCTTCACACTTTCTTGATCAAGAGTTTAAGGTTCAAATAATAACAATGAATGACGCAAATAACTATGCCAAGAGCCAATATATTTCCTCAACGTCTCAGGGGAGTCTAGTGGAACATTCAATACTAATGAGTGTTTCCTAAACTCCTCTATAAAATTCTAAACATTTTGACCTTTACTTTTCTTCAAATGTTGGCATTCTACCATGGACTTTTGTTTGTAACCCAATGGGTAAAAGTGTCCTCTTAAAGCAGAAACAAACTCAGACCAAGACGAAAGAAATTTACGACTACTCTTACCACCTTTTTTTCAGTTTGCCTTCCCACCAGACGAGATTAATGCCACTCAATCGAAGGGATTCTAGTTGGATCTTGGCTTCATCCTCTTTGATTCGTTGTATGTGGCAATATACTTCAACCTGTCTGATCAAATTATCTATCTTTCCTACATTATATTCTCCACTAAACACAAGCAAATAAAGCATGACATGTAGCTTGAAATAGTGTTTTTTATGAGTTTTTCTACCTCTAGAATAACAAGAAGAGGAAGAAAAATAACTTTCACTGGAACATGGAGAGGGAGGTTTAGGAGGCTCTTCTCCTCCTCCATGATTTACCGAGGCATGATCATTTGGTCCTTCCTTCTTCTCTGGCTTCGCCATTGTCTTCTCATACTTTGCAAAAAAATTATCAAATTTTTATGCCATGGCATAGAAGGCCTTACGATAATTTTTCTCTTCCTCTGACCGAGCATCTTCATCTATCATTTTCCCTCTTCGTACTGCATGCCCCACTTCTAGATCAAAGGACTTAAGTTTTCCTTCACTTCTTTGTATATTTTCCTTGGTTATCATACACTTGCAATTCACATCAGCATAAGACCCACTCTGATACCAAACTTGATCCCAGATATTTTCACTTCAAAGATGCATACAGAATTTATTTTAAAAGGGCATATAACCATAAGATGCATACACATAAAGGAAGAAGAAATAAATGAAAACTATGAGCAAAGACACAAACAAAGTTGATAATGGAGTTCACCCAGTGTGGGTTATGTCTCTTGACCCTGCTCAATGTGGGGAGGCCTCTTTCATTGATTTTCAGAAAAATCAAATTACATGCATGTACAAAAGACACCTTATACCTCCACTTCCATGGATGGTCTGAAAATGCACACCTCTATTGAATAAATGGGTTGCATCATTGAATTCCTAGTGAAAAATCGTGAAAAATGACTGTAAACTCAACCCCTTTCTACTTCGATTAAAATCTGGACCTCCGGAAATCTCAAAGATTCCCCAAAGATTCATTTTCATAGCTTGACTAGGATTCGGTTGTTCAAATGAAGAATCCAGTTACACCATCACATTCCTTGCAAAAAACTGAGAAGAATGAGTATAAAGTCAGTCTGGTTCTGAAACTCTCAATTTCGAGCTTCGAGGGGATCTCAAAGATTTCATAAATATTATGTTCTATAGGCTGGATGAAATTACGTTGCTAATATCAGAAAACAAATCGTGCCATCAAACTCTTGGCAAAATTCTGGTTCATTTGAGTATAAACTTGGAATGAATCTCACACTGTGAAATTTTGGCCCCAAGGGAATCTAAAGATTCCTCACTAATTTTGCAAAAGAATATTCCTCGAAATATTGCCTCAAAATTTGTGCCCCTCCTAATTGTGGTTCTGCTCCTGGAGTTTACTCCTCTCTCAGTTCGGCTCTGTCCCCTCATGACATGCAAATGAGCGATTTAAATATGTGTGGTCGGGAAATTATTACAAAGTCAAGCTTTGTGTATTGTCGGTAAGTACTGAAAATAAGCTAGCCGAGAGCTGGGTTAAAGTCTTGCTGTCTCCACATTTAGTGTATAGTTAAATATACGTTCTTATTATGCCATAATACATTTCTTTGGGTTTTACAGAAGAAAGTAATCATCAGCGGGAAAGAATTTCAGAGGACAAGGGCTACAATTTATTTGGTGAACAATTTATTACTCTATGTGGGGCCTTTGATTTAGTCATTTGTAATGGCTTGACTAGATGGGAAAAGTTCAGTAATTTCACTTGCAATACTTACAATGGAGCAAGTGTGGTAGATTATGTAATTTGCTTGCATGGTTTGTGTGAGAAAATGGAAGAAGTTTTGGTTGGAGATCAACTATGGGATTTGAAATGAGATCACAAGCCAATTTATTTATGTTTCTCTTGGATTTGAAAAAAACAATTAGAGTCAAAAATTCAGCATGTCCAACAAAATCTCCCATAGGGTAGAATTCTTTTGATACCAGAAAATTGTAATACCTTCAAAATGATGCTAGACAGGCTCTTTGAGAAGGAGAAAATTACAATTCACGGCCTTCAGAGTCATGAATTAACACATTTAATTCAATGCGCATTTGCAAAGTGCAAAAGAACAAAAATTAAGAAGTCCGAAACAAATTTCTTTCCAGTTAATGCTTGGTTTGATGAGGAACGCAAAAAGGCAAGGAGAATGTGGAAAGAGTCAAACAAGGATAACATAAAGCTCAAATCGTACAAGCAGCTATTAAGCAAGAAAAAGGTTGATTTCATGGTTTCAAGGAGGGAAGAATTAATCTTCCTTGGGAAAAATAATCCAAATTATTTTGGAAGGAGCTCCAACCGAAAAAGATGCAAATTGGAAATAATATTACAGCTTCTAAATGGTTTGACTATGCAAGACAAATATATGAGCAGGTTCCCAAGGTTGACCCTCCCCCCTTGATTAACACTGATACTGAAGTATTCGCGGTACAAGAGGTAGAGATGGGTATCAAGAAGTTGGGTGTTGGAAAAGCAAAAGGCTTAGCTGAAATCCAAGCAAAATATCTAAAGTGGGGCTCAAAGATTCTTGCACCTCACATTACAAAAATCTTCAACAACATCATACAAAAAGGGCTCCCCACAGATTGGTCAACTAGTCTGGCAATACCTCTTTTCAAGAGCGGTGGCATCAATAATCCCTTCAATTTTAGGACCATCATGATAAACCCTTTGTTTGCAAAGCTATTTGGAAGCATGCTAGGAAACGAAATTAGGAAGTGGGTAGAAGAAAGAGATAATCGTGCTAAAGGGCAAGCAGGTTTTAGACCTAAACATTCCACAATTTATCATTGCATAACTTTAAGGCACATCATTGAAAAAGTTTGGGAGAAAAAGGAAGAAGTCTTTTGTTGCTTTGTTGATTTCATAAAAGTGTTTGACTCGGTTCCTAGGGATAAACTTTGGCAGAGAATGGAGGAACTTGGGGTTCCTAAACATTTGAAAGCAATTGTGCATAGGTTGTATGAAGATGTGAAAGTCAAAATTAGAACTTCAGCAGGCATTTCTGAAAGTTTTAGAAGCGATATCAGGGTCTAGCAAGGTTGCCCACTATCTCCTACCCTTTTTGGTTTATATATCGACAAGCTTGAGGAGTGGTTAAATTCGCAAGGGGGTGATGGTATCTATTTGTGCAAGTTTGTTATAAGGCTTCTTTTTTATGCGATGACCTTATTTTGATTGCTAAATCAACTCTTGGTTTGTGTCACGCCAGGCAATAACTCCAATAGGCAGTAAAACTGATTCATTTTATTTCATTAGGTAAGCTATTGTTATATACAAAAGGGTGTGACTGCTCAGTTCATCTTCTGATGACTGTTCACATTCCTAATTTAACTATTACATAAATTCACCCAACCGTGAGGATTAGGTGTCAACATTCCCCCCCTTAATCTGAAGGGATGTTGGTGAGTCCAAGCATCGTTCTGAATCTTTCAAGTTTTTCTCTTCCAAGCGCTTTGGTGAAGATGTCTGCAATTTGCTCATTTGTGGAACAATGAC
>APFE030231880.1:0-16621 GCA_000404065.3 Pinus taeda | reverse complement strand
TTACTTCAGATGCAAGAGCAAGAGGATCATTATTTTGCAGTTCAAGAGTGAAGAGTTTAATCATGAGTTGAACAACTTCAAGTGCAGAATGTGAGTCCTAGAGTTCTTTCAGCTTTTGTAAGGCAGTTGAATATGACGAAATATGGTGACTCACCTCTTCATTTATAGATGCTGTGATTAATGCATAGGCTTCGTTGTTCTTGTTTTCCCAAATGACGAGCTCTTTGTCTGAGGTAGGTTGTACTGGGTCATTGTCTCCTTCTCCGACACACACTCCTTTCCACAACTCATTGAAGATGAGGGTGTATTTTATCATCCGGGACCATTCAGGATAGTTCTCCTTGCCAGTGAGAACTATTCCTACCATGGATATGATTGAATGCATTCTGTAAAAAAAAAAAATTGTTGATAGAAAAGAATACTTCTGCCAATATACATTAACAATGTACTCAAAAATTTCTATGGGAAACAATTTTGGTTGTTTAATTCATATCACAGTCAATAATCAATCATTCTCCGCGAGCTCTATAAAGTTGGAGCAGCAACGGCATCACAATTTCAAAGCTCACTGAAATGAAAAAC
Organism: Pinus taeda; assembly: GCA_000404065.3. NCBI lineage: Eukaryota > Viridiplantae > Streptophyta > Pinopsida > Pinales > Pinaceae > Pinus > Pinus taeda. The sequence continues at coordinate 16,039 of APFE030231880.1, read as the reverse complement.
GCCATAAATCCCTTTGATTCTCTAGACCTTGAAGCCAGTAATAAAAAAATATGGCAGCGTTAAAGTCAGTGATAAAAAATATGGCAGCGTTCAAGTGCTGGACAGTGTTTAAAATATGGGACAGCGTTAAAGACATTTTAAAGACACACTAAAAATGCGCTGTCCAATCTAAAAATTGCGTTGGGCATTTCCAGTCTTTTTAAAGACACACTCACAAGAAATCTTTCGCTGCTAGGATATAGTGAAAAGGCCAAATCCTAAACCCAAGCACACTGGAACAAATGCGAATTAACCCCAAATCAGAGGTGGCAATATTTAAATCATATCGATTGGTATATTTAATACCACCATTCCAAACTTGGCCGACAGAGGCATTCTACAACGCTCGGGCTTCCGATAACCGCAAAACCACTACCAGAAACAAAAGCAGTTTTCAAACTGCGCAGCCACTCAAACCTTAAGTTGCGAACAGGCCGGAATCTTGAAAACCGGAAAACCGCCAAGATCCAGGGGGAGGCCACTTCTTACAGAAGAAAGATTGTGGTCCGAATCTAATACCAATCAAATGTCGATACCATTCAAACGCATTCAACTGTTACCATACCATTCAATACCGCATTCAAATGGAAACACAGAGACCCTTCTGCATTCAAATGTTACCATTCAAATATTGAAACCAGGAAGAAACGAATAGACCCTTCCGTATTCAAATGTCGTATCTCTCAGGCGACGCCAATTTATATCGATGATTGGTGCTAGGGATTTGTTCGAGAGATGGGAAATGTTCTAGTAGGAGGCTTAACAATAATGCTCGATGGATCATTCAACAAGAAGGAGTCAAGCAACAAATTTCACGTTCTAGGTCAGCGCTTCATAGCAACAAGTGAGACTACCGTGGAAAGAGTGTGGCAAAGTAACGGGCAAGATTGGCATGGAAAGGGCGCGTCAGAGTAATGAGCAAGACAAGCAAACAGACAGTGAAAACTGGCGTGGAAAGGGCAGAGCTGGCAGAGGATTTGCAGAGGAGTTATTCAGTCATCAGCGCTAAAACAGGAAATGACAGCGCTATTCAAAACATTTAACGTACAACGCTTCTGTCTGGATAGTATGGATAGATGCGCAGCGCTGGAAAGGAATATGGAAGAGGGGAATAAGGCAGAGGCAGAGGCAGAGGCCAAGACAGAGGAGTTACAGGAGCATAATAGCTAAAACAAGGATTTGGCTCTGATACCATGTCAGGCCAGGCAGTAGCTCCAATAGGCAGTAAAACTGATTCATTTTATTTCATTGGTTGGGCTATTGTTATATACAAAAGGGTGTGACTGCTCAGTTCATCTTCTGATGACTGTTCACATTCCTAATTTAACTATTTACATAAATTCACCCAACCGTGAGGATTAGGTGTCAACAGTTTGCAAGAGAATTTACTATCCCTTGAGCATTTTTGTAGAAGTGTGGGGATGCAAGTCAATATCAGTAAAATGAAAGTAGTGGTCTTCTCTAAGAAAATAAAACATAACCAGCTTAAGTTCTACTTTCAAGGCAACATTCTGGAAGAAGTTGCGGATTACAAATACCTCAAGATTGACTTCAACCAAAATCTAAGTTGGAATGGTTGTAAAAAGAAAAGAACTTTGGGGGGTTGGAAAGCATTTTATGATTTTCAAAATAGGTGTAGAGAGGCGGAGTTATGGCACTGGAAGACCACTCAAACTCTTTTTTGGCTTCTAGTGATTTCGGTGATTCTCTATGGTTTTGAACTGTGGGCTAGCAGTACCTTCGACATGCAATGGAGACAAATTGAGAAATTAAAAAGCATTTGATTACAAACAAATTTTAGATTAAAAGTGCAGTTCCTTATGATATCTTGTTAAGTGAAACAAGGACTGCTCCTATTGAACCAATTTCTATGGTGCGAGTCATAAGGTATTTAAAAAAAATTGAGCAAATGGAAGAGGGTAGATGGCCTAAGGTTGTCTTTAATGATAGATTGTGCAAGAGCAAAAAAACTTGGATGCAGCAAAATAACAAATGGTTTAGTATATGGGGTATTTTCTTGAACGCGTGTCCCATAAATAACAAAGAGATAAAAGCTTTTGTTATGGAAAAGTTCCACAAACGTACTTGGGATAAGGAGCTAGGAAGAAAGAAAAATTACTATATTGAAGTGTTTAATCCCACTCATAATCATCAACCAAAAGCATACATAGAGGCCAATATCTCTTGGAGAGCCAAAATTCTTATTGCTCAGTTAAGGACTAGTTCTCATCAACTCCGTTGTGAAACAGGGCACTAGAAAAATCCAAAGGAAGTGTGGGAGGAAAGGGTGTGCAATTTTTTTTCTTCCGGAAAAGTGGAAACAAAAAAACATTTCATTTTAGAATGTGAGGCCTTCAAAGAAAACAAGGAAAGTTATGTAGATATGCTGGCAGCTAGCTCTTCGGATAATCTATTTAGCGAGGGGTTTGTTGAGAAGCTAGGAGCATTTATTGTGAAGCTTCACAAAAAAGGGTTGAATACATCAAGCAGATGAAGAGGCAATCTGTCCCATAGGCTATCTTTAGCCTCGTGGACGTTAAAATAATTTTTTTCTTCTTCTTTCTTTTAAAAAAATTATGTTTAAGATGTTGTTATTATATCAACATATGCCCTCATTACATCTTGTTTGACCTATATATTTGGTAACCATATAATATACCGTTTCAACCTCCATGTATAATAGTTTGTCCCTCAATTCATTTTAATAGCATGCGACTTATGGTTTATGGTTATCTTTATAACCATAATGTTAAATATTATAATAAACATTTTTTAATTATTTTTATTATTATTTTTATTTTTATTGTTTTTATTATTATTATTATTATTATTATTATTATTATTATTATTATATTTGTCTTTTTTTGTGCAGGAGTAGAAGACCAATGTTGGAGTGCCACATGTCATTGGGAAATTGGTCAATCAGTTGCCACATAAGCTTAGTGATTCCAATTTTCCTATGTATCTTGCAAACTTCTAATGGTGATAAGTTGATCATACAGACTCGGATTGAGGTGCCATTCACGTCATTGCAATCAGGACGATGAGTTCTACGTTATGGTCCTGGTTTTGAAGAAATCCAAAGACTTTGACTTTTGAGCTTTTCCAAGGCCACCTTTGATCACTAAGTGTTTTTGGAGCCACTTGGATCAAGGGGGATACATCAAAGTCCTCCTTCAATGAATCTATTCCCATCAATTTTCGCACCTTATCTTGGATGTTGATATATAAATCACCTAGTACCATGGAGCTAGTAGCCTTCAGTGATAGCCTTCCTCACTAATGATAATAGGTTTTCCTCATTGGCCCATGTTGACTAATTCTACGAGTACTCAAACTCATCTCATTCGTTCGCACTTGATAGATTGTGCTAGGTACTTGGGAACCATTTTCATTATTGGTGGTCTCTCATGCATCTATTAATGGTGCCCATCAATGCCTGATAATAAAATGGTCTCCTTGCATGCTCGACATCAACTCATTCATTCGCATGTAGTTGAGTCATACCATCAGGATGAGTCAAAGGACTTCAGGCATGAGGCCACCTCACCTAAGCATAGTTCCTCCCCCAATTTGCGTGATAGAATGTATTATGTAATTTGAGGGCTATTATTTTGGCACTCACATTGGCACTTATATCCCTATTGATATCTATTATGACAAGGATCTACATTGTATCATGAGTATTCCTTAATGACATAAGTCTACAGTATGTTGTGAGTGTAGCCATACTTTATTCTTTCAATACCAAGTATGGGTATGTCTGCCTTGGGAATGTATTTTATATATATCTGACTATGAATTTTGCATTCCTTTGCAAGTTTTGCATCCTTAGTTTCCTCCATCCACCTAGCTCATTGAGATTATTGTAATGTATTTTGGCAACCAAGTTCTCTTATGACCTCATACATTAGGGGGGATTAATTATAGCTTAAAATTTCACCATTTGAGTCCTCCATAGCTCAAAGTGACTTCCCCTTGGGTCCACTAGGGAAAAGCATCAACACGAAGACTAGAATGCAAAAAATGGTCTATGGAAACCCTAGAAAAATGAGGATTTTCCCCTTCAATGCACCTAGAATACTAGCCAAGAGAGTTGTTAGGACCAACATTGCTCATGTTGCCTTGACAAGGAGAGTTGAAGGGCTCAACAACTCTCCAGTTGCATAGCAAAAGAGAGTTGAAGCGACAGTGAAAATGGATAAGAATAGAAATGGTCAAATTTGATAAGTTATAGAAGTTAAATATGAAATCACCATATCAAACATGGTCAACAAAGTGTCTAGACACATTTGATCACTCCTCCAAGCCATATATAACAGCAATTCTTTCCATGGAACAAAAAGGAGAAAATTTCATAGAACGAAATGTTGTCGAATTGAGGACTTATGTTCCCCTTGCAATAAGTTATAGAATATTGTGTGCCTTGACAATGAGCTATGGTGAGAGAAGGGATAAGGATTTAGTCTTGTGAAAGGAGCAACTTTTATGCACTTTCATGGTAGAATGAAAACAATTTCTTTTTCACCGGAAACATATTTTTCTCTAATGTTAATTGTGTTTGTAATTGGGATTTATGTCACTAATGCTAATGGGTATTGTAGGAGAATAGATATTTTGGCTATTGTTGTTTGTGTGTAGGTAATAGGTGCAGGAAACTGTTGATGCCTCGAAAATCGCTGCAACAACAACAGGGAAAACCACCTGGTCCGGACCTTAATGCAGCTCCTTTTCCATTTGGTGTGGTGGCTCTGACTGGAAATAATGGGACCAGTTTCCCAATGATGAATAAATAGGGGATGGATAAATGAGTGGTTTTCTAATAAAATGGTAATGGATAAAGGATTTAATCTAAAAGTAAAAATATGAATAACTATCCTATCCCCGGAAATTTATGTTTTTAGTGTAATGCTTGATAATCTTTATCCACAAACAAGCATATAGATGACTCTATTTGGTAAACAAAGACATCCATTCATATAATAATTACTTTGTTCAAATAGTTGAACAAAGTAATCAATAAAACATTATTACACTTATCCTTTATATATCATTGATACATATATGACTAAAAGAATAACATTCCTTAAACATCCAATAGTGAAAAATATAAGGAGTGTTGTTGAAAACACATACATATATCCAATGATAGCAAGAGTAATCAAATGACGATTCACATAAAAGAATGAAACTAGATCATAGATAATAGTACCATATGTGCTGTAAATCATTCCCGATATCAATCGCATTCAAATTCATTTTTCCAACTTAGAGATACTTTCACATCAAGGCAATAGTGCACATCCAATAAAAGCTTTCTTCGTTAAAATTTGGAATACTGGCCCAGTCTTTATAAAAAATATACCGGAAGCACAATAGTGCAACTTCCAGGTTTGAGTCTTATACAAAAACTGAGGACCCCATCTAAATGCATGAAAGGGTCTATAAATATTAATTAAACTAACTAACTACAAAAATAAAATGCTATTTAATTGGTACAACTAAATCTTGAATATCTTCTCCACAGCAGGTTTATTGGTAGTCAGCAGCATGATTCACCATTTCGGTTGTTCTCCCTTTGATTTGAGTTGGCAGATTGCAAGCATCGGTTCCAATTCTGGAGGGCAGTTGAGATGAGAATGGATTTGAGCTAAGTATGTGGCATCATGTATTTCGGGAATGATACAACCGATCACATCGGTTAAACAATTGAGGGCAGCCCTTTGACTGTATGGTTTTACTAAGAAAAACCAATAGGTATCCCAAGTTAAACTTTGGATGCCAGCGATTAATCTTCCATTCTTCTCCAACTCTTGATTGCATGCTTGCTCCAATGTCTTAACTGACAGCAATTTACCTAGGGTACATTGTGAAATCATATTAGACAGATAAAGAGTGTTATTGATTAACTCAATTAAGTGACTTGTAGATAATCTACATCTGGAAACCTCTCTCTCTGCTTTCATCAGTTGTGGCTACCATTCTAAGAACAGGATCTCCTTGTGTGATTCTAGGATTTTGGGTATATTTGTTGCCTATCCCTCATTGGTGTCTTTCCAAGCAAGAACATTTGTCAGAGTCTCATCGGCCTGTTCCAAATCCTGTCTAGCATCAACTGATTTTTCAACTATTGATGTCGTTATATCACAAAGGGGCTCAACCAGAGAAATGTTATGACATAACAATCTTAACTGTGTCACCAATGCCTTGTTAATTTGTAGCGCTTCGGATCTGAAATCGACAGGTTGTGGAATACTCTTGAACTTCTCTACTTGAAGTGACAGCTGAGTGATTTTCTCATCTTTCGTTTTCATCATTAGTTCATTCATCATCTTTAACCTGGCCAATGCTTCTGATAATTCTTTCTACTTATGTATTACGCTTGAGTCTATTCTTTGTTTCTCTTTAAGCAATTGCTTATTCAATTGATTGTTTAATTGTTGTTGTGTTGATAATTGTTGTTCCAATTGTTCAATTTGTTGTTGTGCTTCGAACACCTGTGTTTGTAACAAAACAATTTCTTGGTCCTTTTCTTTAAGTAGATTACTCACTTTTGATGCCTTGTCCATAGTGGCTGTCGAATAAGCTCCGGCATACTGAGAAAGCTTCAAGGTCATCGGAAGGGTCAAACTCTTCTTTCCACACTACATTAGTTGTCTCTGTTTTCTTTGGAAACAGGGAAGGTTGATCAAGTCTTCTCCTTTTCCGCTGTCTTTTCACTACAGCCCTGTGTTTTGAACTGTAAAAGACATCTAACGGAGGTATGTCCTCCACCTGCAAAATAATTTGATTAGAGGGATCTTTTGGACTTATTTCTAAATCTGTGCTAGGGGGTAGGCCACTGGTTCCTTCATTCGGAACCTTTGTTGATGTTGTATCTTGTCCATCTGTTACTTTGGGTGTATTGGCACCTTTTGGACCTTCCAGATTGCTTATAATGGAGTCAAATTACTGCCATTCTTGGAGTAGTTTAGGATCAATCTGGGTATCCACATTGACATTTTCGCTACCCTTATCCTGCTCCTTTTTCTGCTCTTCCTCGTGCCCTTTCTCCTGTTCTTTCTCCTATTCTTTTTCTTGCTCTTTCTCCTGCTCTTTCTCTTTTTCTTTCTCGACAATCTTTGATACAGCAGGAGGTTTGTCAATGAGTTGCCGTTTAGGCTCGCTTAATTGTGTTGTCAGGGCAGTAGCTAATAAGTCCAGAGGTAGAGTTTGCAACCTCTGTTCTCTGAGCTTATTGAATTCTACTAGCCCTTCATCGTTATATCTCATTTTGGTCGGTGCTTGTACCTGGAATAATGACTATGTCGAAGAAAATAAGTCATCAAAATCATCTTCCTTATGATCAAACCTTGTAAGTTTGGCCTATTCAAGCACATTATAGACCACTTTCCTTGGATCGAATCACCTATTAGAAATGGTTGCAAGGTTGAGCATTTTTATTTTCTCTGCTTACTACTCTGCATGCTTCTAGTCATGCAAAGTATAAACACCGCATCTCAAAGGAAAAGTAGACCAAGCCTGCTTTTTTGAAATCCTAAGAGTCTTGGATGTTCCTGCGGTCGTAATTTGATAGACTAATTCTCGGGCTAACAGCTTGTCAGGTATGTACAGAGGAAGGAAATGAGGTCTTGCAAGGCTACCAAAAACCCTTATGTATGTGAACTTATCCTCCCCAAACCAGTTTCCTAGAGCGGTTAGGTTAATCTCTACTTGTGAAGAAATCTTTGGGGCAGGCTTATAAAAAATGGCACGGTAAATAGGCAACATAAAACCATTACAGATTTGGTATAGGTGGTCCTTATAGTGCGCTTTCCACAACTTTTGGTGATAAATTTGAATTGGCATGGGGTCTTGTGGAGTCCATCTCCACCCCAGTACAGGAAATTCAGAGTTGAAACAAATAGTATCTAAAATATAAGCACTAAAATAAAACGGAGGAATAGACCTATCGGTCACGCGAGTTTTATTTCTAAACTCAAGAATTGCAGTGGCTAATTTATCTGACAATATATTTCCCCAATCCATTATCTCACTGTTAATTGTCGCTTCCATTAAAGGAACCATTTCAATAGTGAATTTTGCATAATCATGTAATCCCCAAATTCTACACATCATTGCCCCGGCGTAACAGTAAGGAGAACATAATGAATCTACATAGTACTTACCTGAAGATTCATGTTTGTGCCTTGAGGGGTTCTATCTCCATTCCCGAATTGGGGCCGATTTAGTTTCATTCTCACTTGTGAACTTCTCAAGAAATGCTTTATTGTATTTCTTTTGCGATTCAGGCAAGTGATATATTTTCCTTATATCATCAAGTTGGAATGAGTCGAAGACTCTTCCATCGACTATGCAAAATGTTCTGTTTAAAACAGGGATTTCCTCTACTGCCCATCGCACTACATCTATATATGGAAGAATTTTTTCACGAGCTGCTATTCGGTCTAGATATGAGTCAGCTAAGTCTTTCAGGGAAGCCTCTGATTTTCCAGTTGAATCTGCGGTAGCTTGCACTGATACTGTTTCAGGCTCTTCTGCTTCAATTAGATTATATATGCTTTGCCAGCTTGTGTTTACAAGGCCAAGACACGTAGTGTCTGAAATCAATCCCTTCTTGCTTGGTCCTGGACCAGTGGTAGATTGCCCTGTTACTGCGGGAGCCGATGGTGCCGCAAATCTCTTAGATTTCTTTCCCATTTGGCTTGAACTTGTTTTTTCGGCAGAGCTCTGCGCAAGGAATAAAATGAATGTAATACAGAGGATAGGTGGTGTGAGCCAATATGAAAGAGTTATATCAATTAACGAGTAATGAAAGATTAAAATAATATTGCCGCAGATACAATCTTCAGAGGAGATCTCGGCATAACTGCTTCATTAATTGGCCACTTAACATGTCAATCATTTTAAATACCCATCATATCATTTATATGCCGAATGATTCATTCAAGTGTGGCTTGAGTTTTTTGGCGGATAATCACAAGTAAATCGCTATCAGGAATGGGAAGGCTTTTAATAATAATCTAAAATAATGCATGCAAGCCTTTTCAACCTATTTTGAAACTCGCGCCTTGCTTTATCGGCTCGTAATCAGAGATGTGCTCGGGTCATAATATTTATGTTATTGCAGAATCGTCGATCCCTGATGGCGATACACCTTATCGCATCGGGAGATTTTAAAGGTGTCTTAACTTGTGGTGCGTTACATCCCCCGATTGCCGATAGCGATATCACATCGGAGAAATAGTGGGAGGGCCTTTTGTTATATTTGCTTGCCTTTCCCGATAACCGATAGTTATTCACTTTTCGGATTGGGGTAAACCAATGGGTCTTTGCATTATGTTTTCTTTGTTGTTGCGATATGCGATCTTGCGATCGCTTTATCGCAATAATAAAGAATTATATATTTATTTCATAAGACCTATTTCATATTTTTTCAAAAGGTTTATAATATATCGTTTCCTTTGGACCTTTTGATGAATGATGAGTTGATACCAATTTTATTCACACATATATGTTTAAAAGGGACCCATTTCATATTATAGTTAAAAAGAAAAATTTTATGAAATGGGGGGTTGTTGTATAACACAACGGAAACTTAGGAGAAAAGATCTTTAGGGAAACTACCATCTACATCACCGACCATCCACCTTCTGGAATAAGGTGCACATCTAATATCTCTCTTACTTATTATGAATGCATGTGTGTGATATGTCAAGGATTAACTAGGTTGGTAAATTTTTGTCATTGACAAGTCCTAGGTAGGCTTGTGGGTATAAATTACCTTATCACTGCAAGGGAAATTTTGTATAATAGTTTACCATTCTACTTAATTTCTAGATCAAACCTAAAATATATTTGTATCAATTGGAAAGTATTAATGTAGAAAATGAATGATTCGAGATACCACATGCAATGTGAAGGTGGGGATGGAATACCACCCTACCTTACACATCACTAACAAGGACAGAAAGAGAGTGGAGTCAATTTTAGGGAAAAAAAAAACAAGAAACCTTAGGGTGAGGAAAGGGAGGATAAGTCGAGGGAGCCACTAGGCTAATTAGGGTTCTAGATTTTGATTATATTAACCTATAGTCATAAATTGTTAAGTATTTCTCATAGGTTTCAAATTATGTTTTACTAACAAATTGAAAAAGGAAAGTAAACTAATAGTCACTAGGTTTCATTTACAAAAAAAACATTTAGTGATCTAGAAACCCTAATATTGAAAAAAAGGATGGAAGGAACTCATGCAATTTTTTCATTTATGAGTGCATTGAAGCTATTTGGTATAGAGAAAATGAAGCAAACTAACAATCATAGGGTCAACTTACGAAATATTTCTTTAGTAATCCAAAAACCCTAATGTTGAAAAAAGCAAGAGAAATATGGAAGAAACTCACCTAAAATTCACTTGTGATGTTATTGGAAGTACTTGGGATAAAAAATAAGATATTGATAGGTCTCCAATAGTGATCCATGTCTCAAACGGTCCTATACATGTAGCTAACATTTCCTACAGAATAATTCTTGGGTCATATATATATAAATCTCGGTGGTTGGGAGCAATGTCGTTATCCTTCCCACCCATATTCAATTCCCACATGTGACATGCTTGATATCATAGTGAGTATATCTTTGTACTAGTTTTGAGCCTAGTTGTCTTAGATTCCGAGTATAGAGACCTAAATATCTTTAAAATTCAAGGGAGTAATACATCCCTTTCCTTAGTTGTGATGGAACCTCTCTTGCGGTTGTAGGCTTAAATCCTCCAAAATGTGATTGGAAGTATTCCAATAAAGAGGCCTTAGGATAAATTAGTAAACCTTCAAGTATGAAGCCAATATAATTACAAGAGATCCCTAAAATGAATATGAAGATGATAAGTGCAAGTAGCCCATGAGCATGGGAGGGGTGGAAGAGAGCTACATCATTTTGTGTCATGACAAATAATGCTAGAGGAAAAGAATAATATAAGAGAATTCACAAAGAGGATTGAAGGGTATAAATAGGCAAGGGTACAATCCCTAGACAAAAGTGTATAGTAGGTTATTTGTTAGAGGTCTTGAGTCATACATAGAATTCATACTCCATGGTTTAAATCAATACCATATACTCCATCATATTATGCCATGGGTTTTTAGGCCCAAAATAACCCTTTGTTATGCAAGTTTCAAAATATAGACATGTTAGACTCTTTAGCAACCCATGGTACACTCTCCTCCATGAGATTCGGAAGGGTTAATGAAAAATTAACTCATTTGACCTATTAATGGAAACCCAAAATAGAATCAAGTCATTATGGACCTATCGTAAATGTTATAGCTCCAAATCTCACTACTATGGTTTGTGATGCTGCACTCATGGCCTAGGGCAACCCCTCCTTCCCTGTACGCGACATTTCCCTGAGTTAAATGCGTGTATACACGGGTTCATATATACCCAACCCGCGTATATGTATTAAAACACTTAAAATTTTATAAAACTCCTTATTTTCGGGTAGAGATCGCGGGTTTTACCTGCTGATCACCTGTTATTGCCCATGGCCTCCACTGTGCCCAACCAATTCCTAACTAAAAAACTACTTTGGAATTGGTATAAAAAGACACCAAAGGGAAGGCCTAAGGGAGGAGAGAGTATAGAGAAAGGTTATTATACTGAGATTCCCCCCTGATCAGGTCTAGAAGGAGGGGTTGCCCTAGGCCATGAGTGCAGCATCACAAACCATAGTAGTGAGATTTGGAGCTATAACAGTAAATCATTTTATAACATATCAACCCAATCGAAGTTTGCATGCTAAACTAAATTGGTAAAATTTGGAAATACCCTGTATGAACCATGAGGGTCAAAATGAACCAAAGTGACAACCAAGGGAAAAATATTAAGAGAGAGAACAAGGAAAGGGCCTTATCTTTTATCACCTTTCCTTACAAGGATGAAGTATCAATGCTCAGGGTATTCTCTAAATGGAATAAAGAGACCTTCATCCATTCTTATAGATCTAATAATAATCTTAGTATCTTGAAAAATGTCTTCTTGAACTCCTTAAAAAAATGAAGGGAGAGCATTATATAGAAGTCCCCTTGATCTTCTTTTATTATATTTGGAAAAAATTGTTTGTTATTAAGCAACTAATATATTCATTCATGCATAACTCTACCTACGGAGAGGCCATGCGACTTAAAAAATAGATGGATTTGAAAAAAAAGTATTATATTAAGAAAACAAATTTTGTGTTTTTTAACATTTGCGCACAAGTGATAAAACTAGATATCACTTAAGAGGAAAGCACACATATAAGAAAGGGTACTTTAAAAAAACTTTAAATGATCTCAACCATAGATATCATAAATATATATAGTAAAAACATGCACTCAATATGTCTACTCCATTAGTGGAAGTTTAAAATCATAAAAGATAAACACTCCATAATAGTCTTTTGTGGAGTGGAAGACCCTCACACTAAACACAGGGATTCTTCCACTCTGATTGGAGGGTGTAATCAAGGGATCTGAAATTTCGTGAACTCGTGAGATATATGAGATGTAGAACAACATGTCAACTAGCATTGGATTCATCATTAGATGTCCCACAAGTGTGGAGATGACATCACACTTTCAAAGATCATTATTTCATGTTTTTCCACTTCCTCACTCTTGGGAGTTGGTTGGAGGGGTACCCTAGCCTTTGGGCCCTTTAGTTGATTATTGTTTACCCTTTTGAGGGACATTGGCCACTTTTTAGGGAGGTGCACATGACTTGGCCTCTCCAGGCTCACACGTCTACGAGTTGGTTACATCATTGACCATGTTTGATGTTGCACTAATGTATTGGAGGTTTATGAGGACCATTTGTGCCCATTTATTGTATTTTTTCCATTATTTTGACTTGGATAAAAAAAAAATTGCCCATAGTTTGAGCTAAGCACTTCATGTTACACCAATTATTGAGGAGGCTCTCTATGAAAAAAATTTCTTGAAGAGTTATCTTAAATCTAGTTTTTATGAGTGATCATTTAGTTATTATTTAAGAATTCTAGATTATTTTTCCCAAGGTTTATTGTAGGATATTGCTTCAACAAGGCCAAATAAGGACACATTGCTCTACATGGAATAATTATAGTGTAGAAGTAGTTTCTGGGAAAAAATTGTGTGATAAGGAGTTGAAACATCCAACCTTTCGAGTGAATGCTTAACTCAACATCAGGGACAAGAAGCAAAAATCATAGGTGAAATCTTCATTCGAAAAAACTTTAAGGTATAGTTCTTTTGCCTTACCCCTTTGACTATTGGAGAGTTGTATCGTTTCATTAAGGTAGGGCATCATAGGTATCTTTCCTTTGGAATTGGATAACCTTTGAAATCACCTTGCTTATACCTAAAGAGGTTTCTTAGAGAACCAATCCCCCCATCCATCTTTGAAAGGAACCTAAGAGCCCTAAACAACGTTTGAGAGGCAATCATTTGAGTGTCATCAACATTGTCTCATCCTAAACCCCAAGCATCACTTGGATCTTGTAAAGTGACTCCATAGCCTCTTTTGAGGCACTAATCTATCATTTTATTCAACCAAATAGAGAAATAGAAAAAAAATATACACTTTTCCTTTAATTTATTATTTATTTGTTTGTTTTTTACAACTTAGGGTGAGTTTGATCAATTTATTTATCTAAGTTGTTAAAATATTTCTCATTAATTATATTTGGTATAATTTATTAATTTAGTTGTTAAAATTTAAGCTCTATATATTTATGAATTATTTTTCTTCATGAATATCAGTTATAGTGCAGATCTTGTTTATTTTGCTTTTTGTTTTTAAATCTAACCTTAAACCATTAATAATTCAAGGATTTAATGCCACATAATTGTGCCTAAAGGCAGTCTCGAGCTCAATATGGAAAAGATGTTATAATGTTATGTTATGTAAAAAAATTGACTCAGTTTAACTACATATAAATTAAAATTAAAATTATTAATTATTAATTAAAACCATTTTGTCTCAACCCAAATTACATAATAATAAAAATAAAATAAATTTAACAAAAATGAAATTGTAATTATTAATTATTGATGATTAAACCAGCCTAGATCCATTTTAACTTTGTATCTATCAAGTGCCAAAGGGATAAAATCTCTCGAGGTGCAAATTTTTCTAAAAAAATTATACTTAAAAAAAAGTTTGCACGTTAAAATATTTCATCCCTCTTAACTTGATAAATCCAGAATTAAAATAAATCCATGCTGATTATTAAATTTCTTACTTAGAAACCTATGTTAAATGCCCAACTTTCTCTTCTTCACCATCCCATTCCATGCCTTTTGATGGGGGCATGTAATTTCATCCTTTAAAGTGTCATGTCCAAGGGTTTTTAGGTCAGCGTTGAGTTATTTTGAGTAAACTCATATTTTTTAGATCCAAACTATTTATGGTATGGTTGGAATTTGTGGTGGCATAATAAGTTTCTTCTTCAAAACTACAATTGAATGCCTAAATGTCTTAATCATCCCAACCCTTTAACATTTTTGGTAAGGGGTAGATTTGCATGAACAATATAAGATTCAGGCCGGTCACATTTTCTTTGACAATGTTTGGGCACATCAGTCATCTTGAATATATCTCAAAAGGGAGATGAACGACCCAACTACAGAGTCAAACATTAAATTTTCTTGACGTCCAAGGTTTGAACCATCATTTCCAAATTTTAATTGCATGTGATGAATATGGTATATTTTACAGAATAATAAGTAAGTTGATGCTCATATAAATACACAAGATAGCAACATCTATCGGGCACTCATGATAAGGTTTTAAAAAGGATTTACACATGGTGTGAGAATCAGAGTTCAAAAAGTTGGCATTGGTAAAATATCGGTGTGTTAAGAAACCAACTCACAAAAAGATAGAAAATATAGATCAACGACTTCAGAATTAGCCTCTTCGAGGGGGAAACCTCCTTTACATTACACAAATGAACAATTCTTTGATGATACAAATGAAAAAACCTCCTTTCTATATATAGGAGTATAAGGGGTCACAATATAATCAAAGTCGACATAACAATAATAATAAAAGGGCACAACAATAACAATAAGGGCTACAATGACAATAGTAATGGGGGAATCACTAATATTATAGGGACCTAACATGTCCCTCTCCTTCAAAAAAGTGTTGTCCTCAACACTTGAGTAGTTATGGATGCTTATGTTGGGTCCTCATAATACTAGTGATTACCCCATTACTATTGTAGTTGTACCCTTTATTAATATTGTTGTGCCCATATTGTGCTCATATTGTTACTATTGTGCCCCATAGAAGCCCACTATTGTTATTATTGTGCCCTTACATTATTATTGTTATGTAGGCTCTGATTATGTTATGACCCCTTAGACTCCTATATTATAGAAAGGAGGTCTTTTCATTTGTATCATCCAAGAATTGTTCATTTATGTAATGTAAAGGAGGTTGCCCCCTCGAAGAGGCTGAATTCTAAGGCGTTGATCTATCTTTTCTATCTTTTCTTGAGCTAGTTTCATAACATTTGGTATCAGAGCTTTGGATTCTAGGGTTTCGCTGCTCCAAACAGGTCATCGTGGAATTTTCGATATAACTTTTTTCTGTGATGTTTTAGAAGTTGAAAAAAAAAACCCATTTGAGAAGACATCGCGCTAAATCTCGGGTCCGAATTTCAGAGCATTTTGCATTATAATTGCGGAGATATGATCTGAGAAATTTGGTCTTTTTTGCAGACCCCTGAATTACATTCCAAACAGGTGACCTGGGGAAAATCGTCATAACTTTTTCTCTGAGCATTGGATTGAAATTTCGTAAAAAGGTGCAGAAAGAGGACGGACTATAGTTTCGTTTATATATTGTTCAGAGCCATAGGTTGAAACAGTGACTCGTGGAACGTCGTACAAGTTCCCTCTATTGAATTAGTCTATAATCAGGTCACTATGGGAGATTTGGCATAACTCTTCATTGGAGAATCCAATTGGGGTCA
>APFE030231879.1:0-20084 GCA_000404065.3 Pinus taeda | reverse complement strand
ATTTGGCCATTTCTAAAACTACTTTTTGCATCTGGTGTCTTTCCATAGTAAGTAATTTTGACCTTTGTGACGTATTTATATGATTAGATTATCTGAGGACATGCATGTTTACCATATGAAAAACAATTATCAATTATGCATTAGGATTTATAATGTTTTCCGTTGTTATCAACAACTTGGAGATTTAGTATTACAAAATTGTGGTTCTACTAACAAGACAAATGAAGAACACATAAGTTATTGTTAATTCACTCACTATTTGGTAAGGAAATTGGCTTTATATATCTTTATTTCATTTTTGTATGATACATAGAAACCATTAACATTAATTGTGAAAAAGGATGGAGTAATCTAGGTTATGAATCAAATCAATGTCCACTATGAAATGGGCATGTAGATTAGTGTGAGCGGAGGTAGCAATCCACATATGAATCCAACCATTGTTCATTATGAAATAGGTATATAAAAAGAAACAACCAGAATCTTCTTTGTCAAGCCAAAAATTGGCTTGAGAGGGACTGCAAAGTTTAATTCCAATCACAATTTTCTTTTCTAAGCCACACATCACTTTAGAGGGGCCACAGATCTCCATTTGAATCATGTAGATCTTTTGACACAAGTTATAACTTTTCATGTTTTGATGGAACCATGAAACAATCACAATTTGTCACATTGAAATTACATTAGTTAATTTAATTATTACCGAATAAGATCTTGCATTGAAGTTAAATCATATGGTGCTTGAACACCGTACAACTTGAAGCCTTGAACATCAATGACTGAGAGTTGTTTATACCACTTAGATTTCTTGTTGCAATAAGGTAATTAGTATGTGTAGAATGTATAGAGAGGAGAGAGATGAAAGGATATCTCCCACAAAGTGTAAATAACATTGTAGTCAATTGTGGACCCATTGGGCTCCAGCCTAGTTTGATTATCTGGCCATGAATCTACTCACTCTATTCATGACTTGGTCACATGGTTGGAGGGGAGCTTGGAGTATATAACTCTAATATTTTGTAATACATTATATTTCTCATATTTTAAACTACTCTACATGTCTTTGCTACTGATATAATGTACATCCAGTGTGTAGTTGCAGTAGTAAGATGAGTGTGTCTTTGGTTTATAATGAGGTTGTGTATCTCTCCACAGGGATGACACTCACCACTTTAGTAGGCCAACTATCCTAGGCTATGCCAAGGAGCATATAGGTGGTAGGTCACATCCAAAATGTTCGTGGATAATGTTGCACTATGTAGTTAAAACTTCACTTCCTCCTTGCAGATGGTTGTTCCCTGCAAGATGGTATTGGAAGACTTTAGTCTTTTGAATAGATAGTGTGTACTTCTTGAAAGGTTATAACACAAAATTATTCTTATCTTTTCTATTTGGAATTGGCGTAATCTTTTTAATTTGATAGTCAATTCAAATTAGGATTTAGTTTGGTTGCTCAAACGAAATTATGTTGAGTAGAATCTAACATTGTCTCTGGATGTGTAAAAGGGTACACCAATGTACTCAAGATGGATGGGTATATTTGGTAGTGAGAGCTATAGATTTATTTCATCTATTCCTATAATTGATGCTATTACTTGCATCTATAACTTCTCAAATATTGTTAGCTGAGTGGATTTTGTCACTTATTTTCTTTTGTAACAATTTTGTAATGATACTTGTATACCTCTAAGAAATATTCCTAGTCTAAGCACAGGCTGCACTTTGTGTGAGGTAAAATCCTCAATGAGAGGAAGACATTTTTATTTTGTAGGTATTTGCTGGAGTGGTTGATGTATTTGGAATGTGAAGTGATCTGGTTATATGCTAAGTTATATTGTCAAGCATAAAAATATTTAGTGGAGTAGATTCTTATGCTTATAGTTATAAAATTTGAGCTATATTGCTTGAGGTCAACTTAAAGGACAAAGCAAGTATAATTTCCTGGAAAATCCATCATGGTCATCAGGAGGTATTTATTTGTGAATCCTGACATACTCTTGGTTTGTATGGGTAGGTCCTTAAGTTCCACTAGGAACTTTAGGACTAGGTTTCATTGGAGCTAGTTTATTGTTGTTATCATTGACAGTTATTTAGAAGGTTTGCCCTTCTTGTATCTTAATGCTCAGGTTGCGGGTAGATTTTTCTTTTGATTCCTATATCTAGGAGGCAACATCCTCTCCTTTCCAATTAGTGTAAGTATATGTCTCTTTTGAAATATTTTTATTTATAGTTTCATATACATCAAGTATTAATAGTATATAGTATGGTTTATCATAATTTTAGCTTTAAGGATTATATGCATATATTTATTGCCATCTTCTAGTCATGTATTTGTATTTCTTCTCTTGTATTTGAAAGCTTTCATGTAACTTTTTGCTATGATAATGAAGGAAATTGTTGTAAGAAAATATTGCTACTGAGAGAGTTACTTTTCCTCTTCATAAAATATTATAATTGTATGGAAGAAAATTTTGTTTTAAGATGGAAAAATTGGTCAATTTATTTTGAGCAAGTGTTGCAAGGAAATGTTGAACTTGGCTGTGAAAGTTTCTCTATTGGAAGACTCCTTATAAGAACTTAAATTTCATATGTTGGAAGTCCATCTTTCATTAAGAAATAGGTAAGTGATGGGTGCTTGAAGTTGGATTATTGAAGCTGTAATATCTTTCATTTTATGACAAAGTCCCTAATAAACACATTAATAACCTGGTAATACAAATATCTAACACTAATCCGTATGATTAGTTGTTAGAGGACAAAATAATAATGGAGGGAAGTGATTGAGTGGTGTGCTATTTTCTAGTTGGAGGTTAGGTAATCAACAAAAGTGTCCATTTTGAATATATTTATAGCTAAAAAGCTTATTTGAAGTATAGCACATCCTTATTGTTGGAAAACTAGTTGAACATGGCTTCCAAGCTCATTTGATGGTTTTGTCCACACTTATTGACAACCTCAGGGGACCTTCAACACTTCATTAAAAAAAAAATTAAAGACATGGAGGCTTCCTAGAATGAATCAATATCATCTAATACTTGTGGATTAATAAACAATGAACCAAATACAACAACATCAAGTTGTTGTTGGAGGGATCAATTTAGGCATTGAAGAAATTGGATTAGGTGTTGATTCCCATCCCAAACAATTTCAATAATTTTATTTGTTTCCAATACAGAAGCAAAGTGAGATGTTGTTATATAGTAATCAGGGCAGGAAAGATGTATTTTCATGCATTGTGATATTAAACTATGCATCAATAAATGTGGAGAGATTCAAATCTCAATCTTTTTTAATCCTCCTATCTTATATGTATGCATGTGGTGTTATTTCTGGAGAGAAGGTACCCTTGGGGACAATAGATGATAACATTGGTAGAAGTAGGGTTTCATGCTATTGCACTTGAATTTTGAGATTATGGATGCACTGGTCAACCATATGAACCAAAAAAAGCTACAAATTATGACTTTGTTGAACACATACTTGGCCTATTGAAGACATTGAATATGGAGAGGTAATTATATAGTTGGTCGTCTAATGAAATCCTAAGATTCTCTTCTCCCCTATTGCGGAAAATGTTCATTGTAACACTGTTTTTATTTTATATATATTATAATTGAGAAATGAGATTTCTAGATTTAGTTTTTGAATTGATTCACATATGAATTAATGTTAGTTTAAAATTTACAAATAGTTAGTTTTAAAATGTTAAAGGAACAATTTTGCTAACATACCAATTGTAAAAGTAGTACTTTGTAGCTTTGACATATCTCAAACTACTTTTCATGAAATGATTGTTTATAGTGGCTAAGGATTTTGGAGCATTTATAGCACATCATTTTAATCTACTTCATCCAAAACATGTTAAAGGAATTGTAATATTGGGTATACATTACTTGAAACATAACAAACTATGTAACTCAGGCTTAGCTCCTAAAGACCTCTATGTTACACTTTAGCATGCACATTTTCTCCCCTCTTTGCACTTAAAGTATGCATTAAACAAGGGCATCCGAATCAAAATCATATTTCTTCTTTGAACAACTGACTCTTATATAATTTTTCTGAATGTTTCCTCCAATTAATTATTTTAGGAACTCGAGAGAGGCTTGGAAGATCATGGTGTAAAAAGAATGGTAAGAAATAGAAATATGTTATTCTCTACAGGTGGACTGCTCCTTGCAAAAGATGATAGGGGGCTAATGGATTTGTATGAACCTTGCATACAATTACCACCTTGGTGCTCTTAGCATAACGTTCATATGTGTCCAAACCTGCTTCAGCAAGCTCATTTATACATTTGTAGGGAAAAGTAGGCCTATATTTTTCTTCTATTGATTTTCCCTTTGCTTTCATTTCATTCCAAAGTACTTAGGAATAACAAGTTTAAGGTTAGGGATAAATTTTCAAAAACCTAAGGAGATTGGCGCTTTAGGAGCACTGCAATACTCAAGCTCCTTGCTTCGTGATCATTCCCGTGAAGGATATTTTCTAAAATTTTCAAAAACGAAGTATTATATGAACACCAAGGTGCTCGAGTTTGGTGTGGCCAATTGAGAGATCGAGTTTTGTCAAAGCCATTTTGTGCCAAAAGAAGTGACTAAAATTATTCTTGGATTTTTTAATCGAAACCTATGATGGTGCATATAAATCAACGTATAGTCACAATCATGTGGATGATGATCAAAGCATAGACTTTGTCATATACACACTACTACACAATACAAGTAGGTAAGACATTTATTTAAGATAAATTACAATTTCTTTAAAGGGTGTTAGCTAAATGTAGTTGTAGTTGTCTTAGAAGCAAGAAATTGGTGGTCTGATTCCATTATGCCCTAACATGAATTAATAAATAATATTGTAGTTTATTTTTAATTAAATACTTTTTATATTGATTTTTTCAATGGTAGATATTTTCTAAAGAGACAAAAAGTGATGTTGTATTGTTTTCAAATAAAAAAAATATTGTTGTCTTTAGAGAGACAATAGCTAAGATTAAAGATATATTGTTTTTAATCCCAACTATTGTCTCTCGAGAGACAAAAATATAAATAATATTGTAGTTTATTTTTAATTAAATACTTTTTATATTGATTTATTTCAATGGTGAGATATTTTTCTGGATTCAATGTTTTATATTGTTTCTAAAGAGACAAAAGTGATATTGTATTGTTTTCAAATATATCTTTTTACTATCTTTAGAGAGACAATAGCTAGGATTAAAGACATATTGTCTTTAATCCCAACTATTGTATCTGAGAGACAAAAATGAAATTGTCTCCTAAAAGACATTATTGCTTGTGTTATATATTGTCTTTTTAAGACAATAATTTGAGACATCCGCTTAAAGACAATATTTAAGACAATAAAAAAAATTATTGTCTCAATTTAAGATAATTTACCCAAAAATTATCTCAAATATTGTCTTAAAACCCCCTTTTAACGACCTGCAGTTCAGGTGAAGTGCGGCCATGGGTGAGGCTGAATGAGCGCGTGGTTAGAGCTGAATGAGCTGCGGTTGTGTTGGAGGGCGAGCTCACGACTTGAGATGCGACGATACATTATGCACATATGAGGAGGGAGAGCTGAGTTTATACGCATGGGAGCGTGGGTTTAACATTATGGAGGCCGACCCACACTTAGACACAAAACCGACGACATAGTTGTGGAAAGTGGGGGCGTGTGAAGCATGGAGGATGAGTCGGCCGAGTGAGCCAACTCACCCTGCCGCGCATATATATTGGGAGAGTGTGGAGCTCATTCCATCCATTGTTCATCGATCATCATCTCTCAACAAGACTTGCACGCAAGGCGAAGGCGGAGCGGAAGTGTGAGTTGGACGAAGCCGCTGTGCAGGGCTGCATGATGGGCAACCCGGGTGGGCGCTTGTGCAGGGCTGCATGACAGGCGACCCGGATGAGGGCGCCCGTGTAGGCATGCACGACAGGTGACCGGGTGAGGGCACCCATGCAAGACTGCACGACGGGTGACCGAGCTGGGCGTGCGGGTGACTGTGAGGGCATCCGGGTAGGCGTGCACGACGAGTGGCTAGGTGAGGGCGTCCGTGCAGGCGTGCATGACGGGTGGCCCAAGTATGGCGTCCGCTAAACGAAGAGTTGGTCGACATGGCAAGAGTGTGCGGACGAGCGGCCGGGTGAGGGTGCGCCATGCATGACGAAACGGTGGAGACAAAGGTTGGAACCAGAGGTCATAGAGTTGGATAGGTGATACTACGTGCTGTTTCACACGATTTGGGTGTTTGCCAAGGGTTGGCAAGTGGGACTGTGTGTGGGCAGGTATACATGGTTTGGGCGTCTGTAGACCAAACGAAGTGCGAACCGGGGAAGATGTGTGACAAGGCGAACGATGGGTTGGTGAGTCGTGCGGCGATCGTGCGGAGGTGCCGATGAGCTGGGTAACCGAGTTTGCCGAAGTTGGAAATTTGGCTAAGTATAAATTTCGGGTTTCCCAAGGACTTAGCCTATACTTTGTAAAAGTGAAGATTGTATAATATATTGATATCGGGCAGACTCATATTCCAGGGAGTTGCCCCTCCCTTTATACTATTGTGCATTTCTCTTGTATAATGCTATTGATAATGAATGTGTATGGGTGTTCTTTTTTATAAAGGAAACATAATAATACTTGGTAACAAAAAAAAAAACTAAATATGGAATGTTAAGGCGTAGTCTACAATCGTAAGTATTGGTGAAAAGAAAATGGTTGGTAGTGCCGCACCTCGCCTAGCATGGTTGGAAGACTACTGTAGGCTTGGGGGTGTGACAGGTGCTATCAGAGCTCGGTTGGAGCCAGTGTAGAGCAAGGTTTCTCGTGACAGTGGAAGCAAGTACTTGCAAATGAAGGAAGTTGATTTCACATACAAGTGGAACAAGGGCTGGTTCATGATTGTAGGGAACTTGGTGAAGCTGGTGAATGGTGAAACAAGTTTAGCAGGGGTGAAGCATAGTGCTTGGACCAAGCTAAACGACAAGGCATGGCAGGTTTGGGAGAATGCGAAGGGAAGCTCTTGCTTACCTTATACAGGTTGAAGTGGATGAAAGAAGAGAATCCCTGGATTCGAGAGAAGCTTGAAGTCTTGGAAAAGAATGTTGAAGACGAACTTCTTCAACTTGGTTGGACAATGGAGCAAGATGAAGTTGCAGATTGTGCTACCAAGGAAGAGGAAGTTGTGATATTTGAAGATGTTGTAGATGTGATTCGAGAGAAGCTTGAAGTCTTGGAAAAGAATGTTGAAGATGAACTTCTTCAACTTGGTTGAACAATGGAGAAAGATGAAGTTGCAGATTGTGCTACCAAGGAAGAGGAATCTATGATATTTGAAGATGTTGTAGATGTGACAACGATGGAGGATGAACTTGAGATTGATCAAGTTGGACCAGGATCATGCAGTTTGTAGACATGGATGAATGGGGATACTCATATGGAGGAACCTCATCATGATGATGTAAGTACTATTGATACTTGTGTTTCACTTGAGCATTTGGTAGATGGACTACGTGCAGTGAAGGGCAACGTGAGTTTGCCGATGCGGGGGAGCATCTTACCATGGATGTCTATGATGAGACCTTGTATGGAGAAGCAAGGACCATTCACTATTGCAGGACTTGTTGGGGTTGTTTGTGACCTTACGGTAGAAGGTACAAAGGCCCGTGACAAGGGAGGAACATGATGATCGTTGCGGAAGGTTGGGTCATGCTTTAGCCACATGGAGAATTGGCTAAGTGCCCAACATGACTCATGGACAGATTGAAGAAGGGCACACACTTGGGTGGAATTCTCATGGCCGAGACCAAGAGAAAGTCTTGGTGGAACCTTCAGTGGGGGAGCTATGAAGGAAGGGACTTGTGATGATGATATGGTTGGGTGACCGAGTTCACCAGACCAAAGATTGCAGACTTGGATGAGGATGACCGATTGTTGTGATGGGTCTACTTGGTTGGACTACATGGACAACTTAGTCATGGACATCAGGTTGGAGACATGGAGCATGGTAGTCTCATGCAAGGACATTATGCAGGAGCACTTGTAGAGATGTCACTTATGGGCATCCAATGAGGAGTGCCAAAGCAGGGATGTTGTGCAGGTGGATTTGCTGATGTGACATGGAGATGTTTTACTTATGAGCCGATGGAGAGGTTGTGTGCTTATGTACAACAAGGCATGGACTTGGATGGAGTTGTGAGCAGACTATGGAGCATTCCTACTACATGGAGAGTTGAGGCATCTTGTAGAGACCTTTGGGTCGAGACTTGTATGCTTGCTGAGATGTTTCTTGGAGATGACTCATGGAGCTCATGATGACATGAGGTTGTAACTTCTAGGGGGACTTCATACATGGTGGACTTAGAGGATCTGATGCATTGAGGAGCTGAGGTCAGAGACTTTGATGCAGGATGGGGTGCATATTTTCAAGTACATGTATGGGGACGGCTTGAAAGAGTGACTTGATGTGGAGGATCGATATGAGAAATTTTGGAGTGATGGAGTTACGACGATGGTGATGCCTTGGTGGCAACACTTGGGCATGGGTTGAGCCGAGACTTAACCACTTTTCACACATGGGAGTTGATTGATCTACAATCATGGGCAGCACATGGATAGATGAGACAGGTGTATACTTGTTTCTATGGCAGACTTGAGGGATGGCACATTGTAGATAAGATGGAGGTTGCTTCATGGACCTAGATGTGGCACACTGAGAGTTGTTTTGATGAGATGGTCTCTTCATATTGAGGAGGCACACCTATGGATGATGATGTTGGGATTGATGTGGCTGATTTCATGTAGCACATTGACACCAATCATCATGGACAACATGTTGCAAATGAGATGAGGACTACTTCATGGACCTAAGCATGGCTTACACTTATATGGATATGGATTCTTGATCGAGTTGAGGATGTGATGGGATGTTCTGAGAAACGACTGATGGTGGCATGAGGATGTTCAGTCTCATGGTTTGAGCGTGACACTTGGATTAGCTACCCAACTAGTTAAGACATGGAGACGCGTAGTGTACAGACATGTGTTAGCATTGTGTTGGAGTATCATGGCAGCAGTTCACATGAGGACGACACATGATGAGGCCGACACGAGATGTTGCAGTGGGCATGTCGCTTGAGATGGAGGGGCCAGCCTTCCACAATGGAGAGCAGCATGTGGAGATTGTGACAGGGTGGTTGATGGTCATGGATTGAGATGATTTCTAATGTATGATATACTGATGGGGTGTATACCTTAGTATGGTGATCTTGGTGACAGATGGTTGCCGGGACAAGACATGATCGAGACTGTGGTTCTACATATGTTGCAGGGATACTTGTAGTATATGGAGGAGTTGACATCATGGATGATCTTGGTTGATGACTACCAAGATGGTATGTTGTCAAGGACGAAAACGATTTTAGGTGGAGGAGGATGTAACAACCTGCAGTTCAGGTGAAGTGCAACCGCGGGTGAGGCTGAACGAGCACGCGGTTAGAGCTGAATGAGCTGCGGTTGTGTTGGAGGGCGAGCTCACGACTTGAGATGTGATGATACATTATGCGCATATGAGGAGGGCAAGCCAATTGTATACGCATGGGAGCGTGGGTTTAAAATTATGGAGTCCGACCCACACTTAGACACAAAGCCGACGGCATAGTTGTGGAAAGTGGGGGCGTGTGAAGCATGGAGGATGAGTTGACTGGGTGAGCCAACTTGCCCTACTGTGCGTATATATTGGGAGAGCATGGAGCTCATTCCATCCATCATTCATCGATCATCATCTCTCAACAAGACATGGACGTAGGGCGAAGCCGGAGTAGAAGTGCGAGTTGGGCGAAGTCGTCGTGCAAGTCTGCACAACGGGCAACCTAGGTGGGCGCCTGTGCAGGGCTGCACGACGGGTGACCCGGGTGAGGGTGTCCGTGTAGGCGTGCACGACGGGTGACCAGGTGAGGGTGCCCGTGCAGGGCTGCACGGCGGGTGACCGAGCTGGGCGTGCGGGTAACCATGAGGGCGTCCGGGTAGGCGTGCACGATGGGTGGCCGGGTGAGGGCGTCCATGTAGGCGTGCACAACGAGCGGCCCAAGTAGGGCGTCCGCTGAACGAAGAGTTAGTCGACACGGCGAGAGTGTGCGAACGGGCGGCTGGGTGAGGGCGCGCTGTGCACGACGAAACGGTGGAGACGAAGGTTGGAACCAGAGGTCGTAGAGTTGGGCAGGCAGTACTATGTGTTGTTTCACACGATTTGGGTGTTTGCCAAAGGGTTGGCAAGTAGAATTGCATGTGAGCAGGTATACATGGTTTCTGCGTCTGTGGACCAAACGAAGCGCAAACCGGGGAAGACGTGCGACAAGGCAAACGATGGGTTGGTGAGTCGTGCGGCGACCGTGCGGAGGTGCCGACGAGCTAGGCAACCAACTTTGCCAAAGTTGGAAATTTGGCTAAGTATAAATTTGGGGTTTCCCAAGGATTTAGCCTATACTTTGTAAAAGTGAAGATTGTATAATATATTGATATCAGGCATACTCATATTGCAGGGAGTTGCCCCTCCCTTTATACTGTTGTGCATTTCTCTTGTACAATGTTGTTGATAATGAATGTGTATGGGTGTTCATTGGTATAAAGGAAACATAATAATACTTGGTAACAAAAATAAAACTAAGTATGGAATGTTAAGGTGTAGCCTACAATCATAAGTATTGGTGAAAAGGAAACGGTTGGCAGTGCCACACCTTGCCTAGCACGGTTGGAAGGCTATCATAGGCTTGGGGGCATGACACCCTTTGTGTTACAGAACACTAAAAAAGCCTTCCACTCCTTGAAAATGGAAATGTCTCACTAGCTCAGGGATAATAGTTTTTGAGCATATCTAATGATAGTTTTTGAGCTTATCTACCTCAATGTGAGTAGAAATCTTTTATAAAGTAGAAATACAATATTATATTCGGGTGAGGAATTACAATCCAATCTATGTAAATAATACTTTTGGGTTTGAGGATTTAAGTTTCATTACTTTGTTATTTAAACATCCATGGTATATCTATTTCTATTTGTTCTTCGAGTTTGTATGGATATATAAGCCACATAAATTTACATTTAATTTTGATATTATTATTATTATTATTATTATAATATAAAGTATTACTGTCATTATCCAAAAACAATTCTCAAAGAAACACTATTAACCGTCATTCATATATAACATCTCATTCAAATATTTTGTTATTAAGTTGTGACAAGACCAGTGTATAACAATCTATTTGCAATTCCAATCTATTTGCAATTCCACTCTGATTAAATTGTTTTAAACTATTATTAAATATAAATCCATCTAAATAACTGCCCCATGCATTTATATAATGTTGGGTTACTAATAGTAGACGATTGCCTACCATGGTAATGAACCATGCTTTTGTTGTGGGTATCCCAAACTTTCTTTTTCTTCTACTCTATTTGAGCCTAATGTAATTGTAACACGGCCTTCTTCTATATTATTTGAGATTGATTTAATTGTAGATTTTAAAATATTATAGACGTAACTAGGATAAATATAACATAAGTAAAAGAAATAACTTAAGTTTCCTAAATATTTAAAACTCTACTATCAATATCTATTATGATTTTTCGAACCAGAATCCCATGATGGTTCCCGCAATGGGATTCCATTTCTCCACTGCAAAGAGCTTGATTCTCTTGCCTAACACTTATCTAATTCCACGCGATACCATGGGTACTCATTGTTTTGCCTTTGGGGTGATCAACTATGATGTATATATCATGGAGGTTTCCTTTGATTCCACTAACTATCTCATTTGTTCCACCAATTATATTTTATTTTAAAATTAATTATAATAATAAACTCTATATATATATATTTTAAAATTAAATTGAGTTAAATATTAATTTGATATTTCATTAAAATTTATATTTGTGGAGTAATTGATTACTAACATTTATGATAATGAAAATTTTTATTATATGTAAGTATTATATTATAGGTTTTCTTATAAAATTTCAAAAATATATTTGAAAACATTTAGATGGTTTTTAAATATATAATAAGGATTTCACTCGGCCTTAAAGAGTTTGAATTCTGTATAATGATAGATCAAGAGTAGGAGGTCCTGTGAAGGAATAAATATAATTTTTGTATTTATGAAAAGACGACCTCAAAGACCTCAATTTTCTTTTTAGAAATTTTAATTTTTTTATATATTAATAGCATTTTTAATATTAATTTTGTATTATTTTAAAAGTACTAATTTATATTTGAACATGGGATAGCATTAATATTTTATGTAGTAAGTTGCTTAATAAAATAAGATATTATTGATAATGTTTAATATGTTATGGAATTAGTAATATAAGATCTATCTTAATCACAAATTTATTAAGAGTTGAGGGGTCAAATTTCATTATATGTAAACCTTTTTATATAAAAATAAATTGAAAAAAATTTTACACATAAAGAGATTCAATCTCTTTAAGTGCTTGATAAAAACTTGATTTAGATGGATTTATAAATGTTTTTTTTGTTTCTCTATGTTGATTATGTGTAATTTTTCATAGTTTATATTGTATTTTTAAATAATTTATTATTAATAATATTTTATATTAAAAATTGAATGAATTACACATTTCTCTCTTATCAAGAAGTAACTAAATTATTTTTCCTTTAGTTACTTTTCTTTTTGAGTATTGAAATATTTTACTAAGGTCAACAATATAAATATGTGTGTGTTTTAATTAATTTATCTCTATAAACTAATATAAAATTATATAATTTAATATAGATACAGAAATGTTTTATTTATAACTTCAAAAGTGAAAGTGAAATATTTTTACCACATTTTTTTCAAATTGGATTGTAATATTAACAACTATCTTGGTTAGGCCAATAAGAATGAGATTATTGATGTTTTATAATGCATTTAATTAAAAGTAACCAAATATGTATAATCATTTACGTTTTCATTATAGGAAACAATTTTTTATTTGAAGTAATTTTTTTAAAGGAAACGTGTCATCGTCACGTTTAGCACTGATAGAATTACACATCACCCTCATACTGGGCTATAGAATGATCCTCTCGGCTCAATTACCAAATTATATGGATGACGTGATAATGAAAGATGAATGGCCCTACAAACCATTAAAAAGTTTTTATTTGCACAATTTCATGACCTCTATGCTTTTGGTTGGTGCATAGAATTTCAAATTTTCCTTTACTTGGTAGGACTACATCTTCATCATGTCCAACTCTCACCGCCCTCATATTAGGCTATAGAATGAGCCTCTCTAACCAATGACCAAATTATGTGGATGACATGATAATAAAAGATGAATGGCCCTGAAAACCATTAAAAAGTTTTTATTTGCACAATTTCATGACCTCTATGCTTTTGGTTGGTGCATAGAATTTCAAAATTCCCTTTACTTGGTAGGAATACATCTTCATCATGTCCAACTTTTCACCCCGATCAAGAGGATAGCACAATATTTGAACCCAATACTTCCTATTTAGTGAGACTTCATTTCCACATCCATTGTCATTTGAGCTACCCCAAGTAGACTTCCTTTCATAAACTTAACTTATTATACCTTTTTAATTTTTCCATTATGGTTAAATTCAAGTTTTGAAATTGTTTTCTTAAATATTTCTTAATTTTTATCAACCCAAAATTACTTTAATGTTTAATTTTGGAAATAGAGTAATATATTTGTTGATATAATTAAAAAAATTAATTGTAAGGAAAGGGACATTGCATGTAGTATGGAAAAAACATTATAATTCCTTTAGTATTGAATATGGAATTGGCATGAGTGTTTTCAAAATAAAAAAGAAATATTCACTCAACAAAAAATAATATCAAATGTAATATATAATATATTATATATATATATATATATATAAATATATGTTATATTTTTTATTTTATTTGATGCTTTTTTAAATATAAAAAGAAATATTCACTAAACAAAAAAATAATATCAAATGTAATAATATATATATAATATATATATATTTATTTATTTATTTATTTAATATCAAATGTAATAATAATTATATATATAATATATATATATTATATATATATATATATATATATATTTATTTATTTATTATTTATTTATATTTTTATTTATTGCTTTTATTTAAAAGTATGACAAAACATTACTAATTTCACTTTCACCATACTCATTTAATTTGTTATTTTCTCTTAATTTGATTTTCTTAATTTACTTTGTAGGCCATGATAAATTTGCTTGTATGCTCCCTAAATTCACAATAATTCCTAGAAATTATGCTATTAGATATCAATACTTCTACCAAAAAAATACTAATACAAAAGTAAATCATATAGAAATTTAACACTTTGTTTCATGAAAAAATTATATCGTGGAACAATCACTCTGTAGGTTTTGGATACCAGGAACTCTGATACACCAACAAAAGGACTATTTACACGTCCACATTCTATGTCACACAATTATTCCATATGTTTAGTAGATTTTGTTATTGTCCCAATGTGCAATTCTCAGAAACACAAGCATGTGTCTTTCAATTGATAATCAATCATCACATTCAACAATGGGCATGCCAATGCTCGATATATTTCCTCTCCATTTTCTCCTTCCATGGAAATTATTCCCTTTATGTATATTTGTACATAAAATATTAAACAAAATAATAATGAAGTTTTCTAAAAGTTGCCATTTTAGCCATGGTGAATTTTCCAAAATGTTAGCCTTTAGGAGAGGTCTTGACCTACCAGCACTATTCATGCCTAACCTCATGCATGGAAGTTTGGAATTCCAATGGATATGATGGCAGATTGGGAAGGTTATTGCATCCAAATTTGCATGGCTGGCATATGACCTTCCTAGTGACAGGATAAGCTTGTGTGGGGCTGTCACATAGGGAAAAACAAGATTCTTATCAAGGAATTTTATGACCATATCACATCGACCTCCCAATCACTACCCCACTTGAATTGCTCCTCTCAACTGTTGAAGTGGAAAGCCCTTTTAAATATTAAATGTTTCTCATGGTTAGTCATCCGCAACTGCATTTTGACATGGGACAATTTGCATAGGAAAGGGTTTGTGGGACCAAGTAGACACTCTTTATGTAGGATAAACTTAAATGATTGCATACACCTATTTTTGCGATGTCCCTTTTCTATCACAATTTTGGAGGAGGTTTCTACACTCTTAGGAGTCCTTTTCATTAGAGATTATTCATCCATTCTAGATTGCATTAGCCAATTGAACCTCCAAGTGAAATCCCATAGGACGATGCCTCTTTACGTCATGTGGGGTATATAGAGAGCTAGAAATGCACTAATATTTTAAGGAAAATATCCTAACATAAAGGTTGTTTCCCTAGGCGTAGTGGTATATTTCCAAGAAGTTGTACCTTGTGTCCCAAAGGCTTCCCATCTATCCATCTCTCTCACAAATCTGGATGGTATTTTTCCTATCTTCTCTCTTGACGGGGCCTCCTTTGATGTGGGTTTTGGATGTGGAGTTTCTCTTTATTTTGGACCCATCAATGCATTATGATTTTCTTTGGTTTGGCGGCAAGGGAGATAATTGTAGAGTTGAACTAATAATGTTATGGGGTGCCCTCCAATGCTTGTCTTGGCTTGGTATTGACAATATATTGTTCATCAACAACTCCCTCACTATGATCAATTGGGTTCATGGTTAGTGTACACTCGAGGTCCCCTCTCTTTGCAATTGGATGCAATAGATTTGGGATCTTGTGTCCACTGTCATGGTGGTTTCTTTCCAGCATGTCTATAGGGAACAAAACGTGGAGGCACATGCGCTCTCCAGATGTGTCCTTTCCCTCTATCTTGGCTTCATGGTTTTTGAAAAATTCTTCAATGGTAGGAATTGTGGTATGAGACCTTTTGAGATTTAATCTCACCTCCTGCAACTGGTTTTTGGTTTCTTCTTGATAAGCTTCTGATTGATGTTATCATCTTTACAGATTTACCACTATTACTATAGAGAGCTTTGATCATAGTGTCAATACTTCTAGCCCTTTATTTTTGTTTTCATTAGTGCTACCAACAATAATAAAATTCAATCAAATATAATGATATGTAATAGAAATAAGAAAATGTAAAAATTTATTTTTATTGAATAAAAGTTCATTTTTTTTTTCTTTTGAAAAAAATTGCCAAAATGCGATGATTCCCTTTATGTATATTTATACATATAATATAAAAAAACAATACGAGGTTTTCGATATGTCGCCAGTTCATCCATGGAGAAAAATGCCCAAATGCATGTGAAAATATGAGTGATCGAGTGGCACATGGAATATTACAGCGTTTTCCATTTTCAAAGTTCTGATGTGTTTTCCATGATTCCCTTTGTTTATATTTCCAATATAAAACAAAAGAGTATGGAGTTTTTGAGAGGCTTCCATTTCAGCCATGGATTAATATCCAAAATGCATGATAAAATATGAGCGATAAACTGGCACATGGAATACCACAATGTTTGTCATTTCAATGTTTCGTATTTTTGGAAATTTTAAATTGGAATAGATTTAACATTTCCAAATTGAAATATTTAAAATAATGAATATGGGCTTATTAGTCCCTATTGTCTGCAGCAGGGACTATTAGTATTTGTTTGTTAGTCCTCGTATCGTCTTGAGATTAACTTAAATATTAACATCCATGTTTCATGAAATATGGCCACCTAACTTATCAAAAAGATGCATTGATTTTTATGATCAATAAATTTTTTTATCATCTTATTTAGCCTCTTCTTGAGGAAAAGAGGCTATATTGTTCGCATAATTTTTTGGTTAACAGCATTTTTTTGTTTCATATTTTCCAAACCGAAACTAATACTTGCATTAGTTTACTGGCATTAAATGTTATGTTTTTTTTGGTTTGCAAATGGTCTATTTGTATATATCTCTTGTCACATAATATGTCTTGTCATTTACCCGTCACATAATATGTCTTGTCATCTACCCGGCACACCACAACACATGCCAACAGACCACATGGCTATCTGCATGTACTCACCATGTGCATGTGAACTTGATGGTTCTTCAAGCATGTCAAAGGAGTAGGAATTTTAGAAGCACCCTGCTATTTGTAAGTAGTCAAGGTGGAGGAAGACATAGGTTATCTGGTTCCAACAAATCCTGATCCATATCCATAGCCCATAGAGGCTGAATAAATTGCATAAAATCAAGAAGTATATCACCCAGCAGCTAAGGGATTCTCAGTGAGCTGAACAAAACAAGCTTTGCGACCAGTGATGCAAACATACCAAAGAAAACATCACTACCTACTATAGTATAGTATAGGTGTTTTGTTATGCTCATCTTCTATCTTCTATTCAATATGTATTAATTCCCGAATGTGGAGGTTATGCCTTTATTGACTTGGACGAAGAGAAGGGGTGAGGTAACAAAACCAAATCGATAGGCACACTTCACCCAACACTTATCTGGTTAACATGCAATTTTTCATCAATCCACTACTTCACTCAATATTTCTCTGGTTAGTCTATGAATGGAGGTATAATTTTGAAAATCATTTAAACAATGATTTATTAATTTTGGCAATAAGTAATTCAATCACTCAAGAAATTGTTTAGAAAAAATGGTTATAATCAAGGAGTCATTGGCTCAAATATTGATAAATTTCAGTTGCTCCAAATTGGATAATACCTTATGGAAAAATGCCTATAATAGTAATATTCAATAAAATTATATGCAGTCATTAGTTTTATGTTCTTCCATTTCTTTCTGGGCATTTACATTTGCACATTTTTAGGCATTTTTGTAGCAAATTGAACATTGTATGTGGGAAAGTTATGCAACAACCACCATTGAGATATTTTGGTCTTCAATGTTAAGTTTTTTTCATTTCTGAAATAGGTTATGAGAGGCTAGTAAAATTATGTAGAATGTGCATCACCTTTATGGTGATTATAGATAAATAATTTTTTCCACTTAGTGAAACAAGCCATAAAACAAACCTCAGTATTATTACATTTTCCATCTGAAAAACATCGTGATTATAGATACATAAATTCTTTCATTATACTTAATGAAACAAACCATAAAATAGCCATCAATATTATTACCATCTTCCCACCTGAACAACTAAGTAAGAAATTTCGATCTTGCGACAATTACTCAACATAAACAAATATGGAAATAAAAAAATGTGTACAGACCCATATTGAATCCTAACATATGTGAATAGAGCTCCAAATTTTTATTACCTGCAAAGATTATAGCTTGGTGAGGGCTTCTGTGATGAAATTTAAGGATGTTGTCATTGCTTACCATTATAGAAAATACTGGTCTCTTCTTCCTTGCTCAAAAGATACTTGACAAAGAGGCATACCAATGTTCATGACTAGTAAATCCAACAAAAATATGTGACAACATACGTGACTTCCTTAATATAAATAGCTATTGTGGGAACACCCCTAGGATTCTCTGCACATTGGGCTAGCTACTCATGTACAGGCCCTTCATTCAGAAATATAAACTAAACAATTTTCTCTTCTTTGAGTGGTTAGCGCCTCACCAATACCTATATTATCACTATGTGTTTATTCATGGGGTGAGTGAAATAAGGTCACACATAATAAATACATATATAAAAGCATCATAGAAATAGAGGTCAAGAGAACATCAACACTTGAACCAGAGCTGCCAGCAACATACGTTGATCTTGTTAAATAACCACTACTTTGCCCATTCTTTCCTCTACTCCCAGAACCTCTAGGTTGCAATCTAGATTCAATAGTAAATCCTTCAAAAGAAGAGACACCTAAATCATTTGAGCGCACATTGTCTCCTCCTCTAGATAGATGCATATTCAGTTGCTCGAGTGAATTTAGGTAATGTGGGCCAAGGGAAAGTAGCACAGGTATGGTCTATAGATACAAGAGAAAAATCGCCTAAGGCAATGGTAACTCTCGTTGTTGTTGCCATTATTTTCCAGTCACAACTCTTTCAACTACATGTGAAGCCATTATTTTCCTTTTATAACAGAGACCAATATATAATTAAGCACCTCCAAGTTAAAAAGAAAATAGGACTAATCCAGAATAGAAGTGGTAGGGTGCCATGCAATTCTCATTTTAGTATTTCGGCATAGACCTGCAGTAGGTTCATTGTTCCACTGCCCACTGTTCAAACATTATACATAACCATGGATGGTGGAGCTAAAGGACTTCAAAATCGTGGCTTCTCAACACACAAACAACCATGAAGCATATAATCCTCCAACTTTGGAAGTTGGGATTTAAATCTCCACCAAACAATTTAAAATGGCGTTCTAGAGAAGAATGTGGGATGCATGCAAACTGTTAATGTCTATCCCATGTCCATATCTAATTTTATTTATTATTTATACTATTTTATTTTATTTTGTATAAAAAAATTATAATAATTATTTCAATTATTAAAATGAGATATGTGAGAACAAATGTGCATGGATGACACGTGCAACTCTAGACTATTCTAAAG
Source organism: Pinus taeda (assembly GCA_000404065.3). NCBI lineage: Eukaryota > Viridiplantae > Streptophyta > Pinopsida > Pinales > Pinaceae > Pinus > Pinus taeda. The sequence goes on along the minus strand of APFE030231879.1, from coordinate 550 downwards.
GGAGTTATATTCTTGTATTTCTTTTTGATGTGGCCCGAGCCTGGATTTTTCTGATCCCCTCCCTATTCTTCATCATTTATGTGTTGACCACAATAATATTTTGCTTCTTTGTCTATCTTCAAGCCATATATATTGGGTATGGGGATATAATTTCTGTGATCCATCATGCAGGGGCACGAATTACTCATTCTTCCATTGGAGTTACTAATATAGTTCAATATTTAGGTTTATTGGATCTACTACCAATGTCCAATGGCACTGGCGAGATATTATTCATGTCAGAGAGAGAAAAATATGGAAGTGTGCTATGTCCCATCTAGTGAGGGGGTGAATTGTATTAAGAGTGTGTGCCAATGGTAACCAATATTCCATTTCATTTTCCGTATCTTATATAGTTGTTTCTAGTCTTATGACAATGGCTGGGTTTGTGTCTAACATAGTCAACTTCTTGTCTTGACATGGCTGGTCTCAATCCAAGAGAATTTAAATTAAATATTGAGTGCAATCATGTAACCCTATCTAGGAACAGGTAAAAAATATTCCCTTTATA